>WNWK01003258.1:40000-173955 GCA_009830355.1 Cherax destructor
CCTCGATCATGTCTCCCCTCATTCTACGTCTTACAAGTGAATGTAATTTTAGGGTCTTCAATCTTTCTTCGTAGGAAGATTTCTAATGCTATGTATTAATTTAGTCATTCTACGCTGAATGTTTTCAACGAATTTATGTCCATTCTGTAATATGGAGACCAGAACTGAGCTGCGTAATCTAGGTGAGGCCTTACTAATGATGTATAAAGCTGTAATATAACCTCTGGACTTCTGTTGCTAACACTTCTTGATATAAATCCCAGTAATCTATTTGCCTTATTACGTACGCTTAGGCATTGCTGTCTTGGTTTAAGGTTGCTGCTTACCATCACCCCAAGTCCTTCTCGCAATCTGTATGGCTAAGTTCTACGTTATTTAACTTATAAGTGCTTGGGTTATGGACACTCCGAGCTTCAGAACCTTGCATTTATCTACATTGAACTGCATCTGCCACTTTTCTGACCACGAATTAAGTTTGTCTAAATCTTCCTGAAGTTCTATGACATCTATGTTTGAATCAATTATCCTACCTATCTTCGTGTCGTCGGCGAATTTACTCATATCACTAGTAATTCCCTCATCAAGGTCATTGATATATATTATAAATAACAATGGGCCTAAGACTGATCCTGTGGAACACCACTTGTTACAAGTCCCCATTCGGATTTAACCCCATTTATGCACACTCTCTGCTTCCTATTGGTGAGATGACTCGATCCATGACAGCACTTTTCCCCAATGCCATGAGCTGCCACTTTCTTTAACAGTCTCTGTGCGGTATCTATCAAAAGCCTTACTAAAGTCTAAATAAACAATATCGAATTCTTTATCGTGATCAACAGCCTCAAAAGCTTTATATAAAGGTTAATAAATTAGATAGGCAGGAACGGCCCCTCGTGAATCCATGCTGGGTATCATTAATCAAATTATGGTTATCTAGATGGCTTCTAATAATATCAGCTATAATTGACTCTAGTAATTTGCCTACAATTGAGGTCAGGCTTATTGGGCGGTAGTTTGACGGTAGTGACTTGTCCCCTGCTTTAAAAATAGGAATTACATTAGCCATCTTCCACATATCAGACACTACACCTGTTTGAAGAGATAAATTAAAAATGTTAGATATTGGTTCACAGAGTTCCATTTTTCATTCCTTAAGAACCCTTGCAAAAAGCTCATCAGGACCCGGCGATTTATTTTGTTTCAGTCGGTCCAGCTGTTTCATAATCATTTCGCTGGTGACTGTGATATTACATAATTTATCTTCTTCTGGGCCTCTGTAAAAATTAATTACTGGGATATTATTAATGTCTTCCTGTGTGAAAACCGAGAGAAAATAATTATTAAAAATAGAGCACATATCATTCTCCTTGTCAGTAAGATGCCCAAAGTTATTTTTAGGGGACCTATCTTATCCCTAACTTTTGTTCTATAAACCTGGAAAAAAATTTTGGGTTAGTTTTTGAATCCCTAGCAACTTTAATTTCATAGTCCCGTTTAGCTTTTCTTATTCCCTTTTTTAAAGTCCCTCTTAATGTCAGTATACTGATTTATAAGATGACCCTCACCTCTTTTATGCGCCTATAAATTCCTTTCTTCTGCCCTAAAAGATATTTGAGCCATTATTCATCCATTTTGGGTCATTTCTACTTGATCTAATTTCTTTATACGGGATAAATGTTCTTTGGGCAGCCTGTATAGTGTTAAGAAAACTGTCATATTGATACCTCTCTTCTTCACCCCAGTCCACAGTTGATAAGTGTTCTCTAAGTCCATTATAATCTGCTAAGCGAAAATCTGGGACCATTACTGAATTATCCCTACTATCATACATCCATTCAAGCTAAAGGTAATTGACTTTGGTCGCTTGAGCCGAGTTCCTCTGTAATTTCTAAATTATTAACAAGGGTTTCTTGCTTGCCAGAACCAAGTCAAGTAGGTTATTTCCCTTGTAGGTTCTGTTACAAACTGCTTCAAAAGCAATCCTGAACTACTTCTAAAAAGTCGTTAGATTCTAAATTCCCTGTCATGAAATTCCAATCAATCTGACTAAAGTTAAAGTCCCCTAGAATTACTACATTATCGTGTCTTGTGGCCTTAACAATTTCCTCCAAAGTAGTCTCCTTGTTCCCTATCTAAGTTTGGAGGACGGTAAATCACGCCTAAAATCAATTTTTCACACCCCTCTGAAAATTCTATCCAGAAAGACTCTGTATGTGTTAATTCAGACTTTATACCCGTTTTTATGCAACAATTTAAATGATCACGGACATAGAGTGCCACCCCACCCCTTTCCCGATACTTCTGTCTACTTGGAACAATTTAAAACCCTGAATGTGACATTCGGCAGGCAAGTCCCGATTTTTCATATTAAACCATGTCTCAGTTATTGCAAAAAAATCAATATTACCCGTACTTGCAACTAATCTCAACTCGTCCATCTTATTCCTAGCACTACGACTATTGGTGTAATATATATTTAGAGACCCTCCTTTCTCTTTACCCTTCCTGCTCATCTCTGTTTTTCCACTATACCTATTACTGTCCTTGTCATCTAGTGTCACTAGCTTTCCACTATCCACCTTATTCTGCCTATTACTAGTTCTCCTACAACTTATAATATTAATACACTGGGACTTCTCTGTTTTCCCCCAAAACCCATACCACTAACTATTTCTAGTTTAAAGCCCTAACAGCTCCCTCCACTGCAGTTGCCAGTGCCCCCACCCCAGACCTGGATAAGTGAACCCCATCCCTGGCATACATGTCATTTCTGCCATAGAAGGGTCCCAGTTGTCAATGAATGTTACTGAATTTTCCTTACAGTATTTGTCCAGCCAGCAATTGACACCAATTGCCCTGGACAGCCATTCATTTCCAACTCCTCTCCTTGGCAAAATACCACATATGACAGGGTTCTCACCCTTCTTCCTAATTATGTCTATTGCTGCCCCTAAACCTGCTAGTCAGGTCCTCACTCCTACGTCTGCCAACATCGTTGCCTCCAGCACTGAGACAGATAAAGGATTGCTCCCATTACCTCTCATGATGTCGTCCAGACGGCTAACAATATCCTCCATCCCAGCCCCAGGAAAGCAAACCCTCTGTCTCCTACTCCTATCAATCAAACAGAAAGCCCTATCCATATACCTAACCTGACTGTCCCCAACAACAACAATGTTTTTACCTTCCTTTGTGAAGAGTACCGAGAAGAGTACCGCACATTCTGCAGAATATTTGTGTATTCACATATGAATTTCATCCTGACTCTAACTCACCACATGGGCTGTAATTCATCACTGTTGGTGTAACTCGTGGCTGAAGCTGTAACTCTTCAGTTTTGTTCTGTTGATGTGGGAATCAGCCGGACGTCGAAATAGCGTGCACAGGACCAGAAGCTCATTGGAGATCTGGTGATGTACTGGCCCTTTGTGTAACATAACCATTCTTTGCACCTATAAAACCGGGATTTTCACTCCGTTCCCCTCATGAGGACCTCAAATGGAGGTCGAAATATTCAATAACTCTCACTCAGTCGCTATGTGAGCCCAGAGACATCCCCCGCAAAACGTAACCTCAGCCCCTCTGTACCTCACTGCAAGCATGAACAT
This sequence comes from Cherax destructor, assembly GCA_009830355.1. NCBI lineage: Eukaryota > Metazoa > Arthropoda > Malacostraca > Decapoda > Parastacidae > Cherax > Cherax destructor. The sequence goes on from WNWK01003258.1 coordinate 43,612, forward strand.
TAGTAACTGTACCTTAAACCCCTCAAGAGCTGGAGCTTATCTCCCTCAAGAAGCCCAGGAGCTTTAATTCAACACTTCCAATAGCTCTAGGAACTAGAGATAAGCATCTCTACTAGTCCCAGGAGCTTTAGTTTAAAATACTTTAGAAGCATAACATCTACAACTTAACACAAAAGAACCTGGAGCTGGAGATCAACATAGTTTCTAACCCATGCGGATTTAGCGGATTTTTTAATGAAATAATATGAAGAGCAACACAAAGCACATATGTTGATCACCTTCAAGAAACACACGTGTTGATTGATCACCTTCAAGAAACACACGTGTTGATTGATCACCTTCAAGAAACACACGTGTTGATTGATCACCTTCAAGAAACACACGTGTTGATTGATCACCTTCATTGAACACAGAGGTGGTAAGGGAATAACCACCTCCTACAGAGAGTGATGGACTGATCACTTCAAAACTACATCTTTTATTCTTTTATGGTAGCCTGAAGAACCCGTTGTGCGGGCGAAACGTTTCGGTAATAAAGATACCCAAGTGTTGGACCGTTTTATTCTTCTCCATCAAGAGGCTTAGGAACTGGAAGTCAACCCAGTCAAAAACTGAAAATATTAGAGCAAGTTATTGGAACCAGGTTCCATGAAGTTTGGAATCCAGTTCACTTCAGGAAGCCTGTTGAACCTTTGCCCAGGGTTCAAGGGTCTCCGATTCTACCCGGCAAAGCGGTACTCATGGCCCAGGTCCACGTATTGGTTCAGCTCAGAATGTTTGTCTCAACATTTTCATATATGTAATGTTCCTCTCAGTATTGTCATGTCTAATGCTTCTCTTAGTACGTGTCAAGTGTGTAATGCTTCTCTCAGTTCGTGTCAAGTGTGTAATGCTTCTCCTAGTACGTGTCAAGTGTGTAATGCTTCTCTCAGTTCGTGTCAGTGTGTAATGCTTCTCAGTACGTGTCAAGTGTTAATGCTTCTCTCAGTACGTGTCAAGTGTGTAATGCTTCTCTCAGTACGTGTCAAGTGTGTAATGCTTCTCCAGTACGTGTCAAGTGTGTAATGCTTCTCTCAGTACGTGTCAAGTGTAATGCTTCTCCTAGTATGTGTCATGTGTAATGCTCTCAGTACGTGTCAAAGTGTGTAATGCTTCAGTACGTGTCAAGTGTGTAATGCTTCTCCTAGTATGTGTCAAGTGTGTAATGCTTCTCTCAGTACGTGTCAATGTGTAATGCTTCTCCTAGTATGTGTCAAGTGTGTAATGCTTCTCTCAGTACGTGTCAATGTGTAATGCTTCTCCTAGTATGTGTCAAGTGTGTAATGCTTCTCCTAGTATGTGTCAAGTGTGTAATGCTTCTCTCAGTACGTGTCAAGTGTGTAATGCTTCTCTCAGTACGTGTCAAGTGTGTAATGCTTCTCTGTACGTGTCAAGTGTAATGCTTCTCCTAGTATGTGTCAAGTGTGTAATGCTTCTCTCAGTACGTGTCAAGTATGTAATGCTTCTCCTAGTATGTGTCAAGTATGTAATGCTTCTCCTAGTACGTATGTGTCAAGTATGTAATGCTTCTCCTAGTACGTGTCAAATGTGTAATGCTTCTCTCAGTACGTGTCAAGTGTGTAATGCTTCTCAGTATGTGTCAAGTGTGTAATGCTTCTCTCAGTACGTGTCAAGTGTGTAATGTTCTCAGTATGTGTCAAGTGTGTAATGCTTCTCCTAGTATGTGTCAATGTGTAATGCTTCTCTAAGAGTGTCAAGTATGTAATGCTTCTCATAGTGTCAAGTATGTAATGCTTCTCCTAGTATGTTGTAAGTGTGTAATGCTTCGTCGTCAGTACGTGTCAAGTTATGCTTCTAGTGTCAAGTGTGTAATGCTTCTCTCTGTACGTGTCAAGTGTAATGCTTCTCTAGTACGTGTCAAGTGTGTAATGCTTCTCTCATACGTGTCAAGTGTGTAATGCTTCTCCATAGTGTCAAGTTGTGTCAATCTAGTATCGTTCAAGTTGTAATGGTATGCTTCTCTCAGTACGTGTCAAGTGTGTAATGCTTCTCAGTACGGTCAAGTGTGTAATGCTTCTCTCAGTACGTGTCAAGTGTGTAATGCTTCTCTAGTATGTGTCAAGTGTGTAATGCTTTCTCCAGTACGTGTCAAGGTGTAATGCTTCTCTAGTATTCATTGAATGCTTCTCTCAGTACGTGTCAAGTGTGTAATGCTTCTCTAGTACGTGTCAAGTGTGTAATGCTTCTCTCAGTACGTGTCAAGTGTGTAATGCTTCTCCTGTAGTGTCAAGTGTGTAATGCTTCTCTCAGTACGTGTCAAGTGTGTAATGCTTCTCTAGTACGTGTCAAGTGTGTAATGTTCTCTCAGTACGTGTCAAGTGTGTAATGCTCCTCACTGTAGTGTCAAGTTGTAATGCTTCTCAGTACGTGTCAATGTGTAATGCTTCTCTAGTACGTGTCAATTGTAATGCTTTCTCAGTACGTGTAATGTTCTCAGTAGTGTAAGCTTGTAATCTTCGTGTCAAGTGTGTATGTTATCTTTCAGTAGTGTCAATGTGTGCTTCTCTCAGTACGTTCAAGTGTGTAATGCTTCTCTCAGTACGTGTCAGTAGTTCTCGTAAGTGTCAGTTTCAGTCTGTAGTGTTAATGCTTCTCTCAGTACGTGTCAAGTGTGTAATGCTTCTTCAGTACGTGTCAAGTGTGTAATGCTTCTCTCAGTACGTGTCAGTGTGTAATGCTTCTTCAGTACGTGTCAAGTGTGTAATGCTTTCCAGTACGTGTCAGTGTGTAATGCTTCTCTCAGTACGTGTCAGTGTGTAATGCTTCTCTCAGTACGTGTCAAGTGTGTAATGCTTCTCTCAGTACGTGTCAAGTGTGTAATGCTTCTCTCAGTACGTGTCAAGTGTGTAATGCTTCTCTCAGTACGTGTCAAGTTTGTGTGTAATGCTTCTCTCAGTACGTGTCAAGTGTGTAATGCTTCTCTCAGTACGTGTCAAGTGTGTAATGCTTCTCTCAGTACGTGTCATGTGTAATGCTTCTCTCAGTACGTGTCAAGTGGTAATGCTTCTCTCAGTACGTGTCAAGTGTGTAATGCTTCTCTCAGTACGTGTCAAGTGTGTAATGCTTCTCTCAGTACGTGTCAAGTGTGTAATGTCTTCAGTACGTGTCAAGTGTGTAATGCTTCTCCAGTACGTGTCAAGTGTGTAATGCTTCTCTCAGTACGTGTCAAGTGTGTAATGCTTCTCCAGTAGTGTCAAGTGTGTAATGCTTCTCCAGTACGTGTCAAGTGTGTAATGCTTCTCTCAGTACGTGTCAAGTGTGTAATGCTTCCCTTTCATATCAGTACGTGTCAAGTGTGTAATGCTTCTCTCAGTACGTGTCAGATGTGTAATGCTTCTCAGTACGTGTCAAGTGTGTAATGCTTCTTCAGTACGTGTCAAGTGTGTAATGCTTCTCCTAGTATGTGTCAAGTGTGTAATGCTTCTCTCAGTACGTGTCAATGTGTAATGCTTCTCTCAGTACGTGTCAATGTGTAATGCTTCTCCAGTATGTGTCAATGTGTAATGCTTCTCTCAGTACGTGTCAAGTGTGTAATGCTTCTCTAGTACGTGTCAAGTGTGTAATGCTTCTCTCAGTAGTGTCAAGTGTGTAATGCTTCTCTCAGTACGTGTCAAGTGTGTAATGCTTTCTCAGTACGTGTCAAGTGTGTAATGCTTTCTAGTACGTGTCAAGTGTGTAATGCTTCTCTAGTACGTGTCAAGTGTGTAATGCTTCTCTCAGTACGTGTCAATGTGTAATGCTTCTCTCAGTACGTGTCAAGTGTGTAATGCTTCTCTCAGTACGTGTCAAGTGTGTAATGCTTCTCTCAGTACGTGTCAAGTGTGTAATGCTTCTTCAGTACGTGGTCAGTGTGTAATGCTTCTCTCAGTACGTGTCAAGTGTGTAATGCTTCTCTCAGTACGTGTCAAGTGTGTAATGCTTCTCTCAGTACGTGTCATGTGTGTAATGCTTCTCTCAGTACGTGTCAGTGTGTAATGCTTCTCTCAGTACGTGTCATGTGTGTAATGCTTCTCTCAGTACGTGTCATGTGTGTAATGCTTCTCTCAGTACGTGTCATGTGTGTAATGCTTCAGTACGTGTCAAGTGTGTAATGCTTCTCTCAGTACGTGTCAAGTGTGTAATGCTTCTCTCAGTACGTGTCAAGTGTGTAATGCTTCTCCAGTACGTGTCATGTGTGTAATGCTTCTCTCAGTACGTGTCAAGTGTGTAATGCTTCTCTCAGTACGTGTCAAGTGTGTAATGCTTCTCAGTACGTGTCAAGTGTGTAATGCTTCTCTCAGTACGTGTCATGTGTGTAATGCTTCTCTCAGTACGTGTCAAGTGTGTAATGCTTCTCTCAGTACGTGTCAAGTGTGTAATGCTTCTCTCAGTACGTGTCAAGTGTGTAATGCTTCTCCAGTACGTGTCATGTGTGTAATGCTTCTCCAGTACGTGTCAAGTGTGTAATGCTTCTCTCAGTACGTGTCAAGTGTGTAATGCTTCTCTCAGTACGTGTCAAGTGTGTAATGCTTCTCTCAGTACGTGTCAAGTGTGTAATGCTTCTCAGCAAAATGTATTATGTGTCTAATGTGGTTTTGAATCTTTCTCTGAGTTAGATACACTAGCGTTTAAAATTTAAAGCTGATCATTAAAGCTATTCTTAGTTTACCGCACAGAAATTTTGGAGGAAAGGAAAAAACATCAAAATAAAATTGCATTCGTTATAAGTATCCCTTGTCGGTGGGATACCTAACAATGTAGAGAATTTGTGAGCTATTAGTTCCGGCTCTTGAAGCTGCTGTTGTCAGAACGTCTTGTTTACATAGGGATGGTTCCGGAACTAATGGCACTAACGACTCGGTCTCAGACCTGATCTCCTGGATAACGGCCTTGGTCTGTCAGACTGTTAGTGGTCGCTGCTCACAATCCAAAATTAACTACAGTCCGGTTATTCAGGAACTGGCCGGAGGAACTCGTCAAATACCCTCCAGAAAGCAGTTTTGTTCCATTAATACCTGTCGAATTCTATATTTTACGCATTTTAAAGTATTAAAAGCAGCGGCCTGTACTAATTCGAGGAGATAAATATGGAACAGTTTCTAACTTTATGTAGGAAAAATAAGGTATAATTTTCTCTACTAATTATTTAGGTATTCCCTAACATGGGATACGTGTAGTAGTTGTCAGAATTTTGTTCATTTTCAATACCTTGAGAATGCCTTTTCTAATCGGCTTCAAACTTTCAACGAGTAGAGGAACTTTGAGAAAGCTTTGGATTCTTATTCGGCTGCGTAGGTACCAATTTGCCAATTTATTTTAAAACAGTGGAATTATTACCATACGATAATATGAAAAGCCTCCTATGAATGGCTTTAAATTTGTACCTACGATGTGTCCAAGTCTAAGGCAGATTCCGCTTGATTTTGGACTGTACAGATCAAAATTTACCAAATGTATTGAAGAAACTATGATAATGTCTTTAATATATTTGGCTTTAATATATTTTCTAGCGTGACACAAGAGTAAAGGCCATCGGGTGACACAAGGGTAAAGGACCCCAATGGAAATAAAAAGGACCCCAATGGAAATAAGTCACTCTGTCTGACTTTTTTGGGTTATCCTAGGTTCTCTACACATATGCTGCTATGTATGATAATCTATGTAAATACATTTGTGTATACCTGAATAAACTTACTAAAGGCCCTCGGGTGACACAATGGTAAAGGCCCTCGGGTGACACAAGGGTGAAGGCCCTCTGGTGACACAAGGGTGAAGGCCCTCGGGTGACACAAGAGTAAAGGCCCTCGGGTGACACAGGGGTGAAGGCCTTCGTGTGACACAAGGGTGAAAGCCCTCTCAATTTGAGCTTAGTGTAGTCCATCGGCTACTTACTAAGCTCATCAAGGTTGCACGTAACCCTAAAAGAGGGATTAAAGTAAACTCTCACCATATATACACTGAGAAAAATACACCTCCCGGTGTATATACCCTGCTCACTTTGTTTCTTATAAAGACCGGAGATTTTAAGAATATTTGGTTTACTTATATAAGACCTATTAATCCAACTCTCGTGGACATAGTTACGATTACTTGGAAAAGTCTAATTTTATGATAACAAATAATAAAGGTTACCTTAAATGACAGATTTTAGAAGTATGTTAGGTTATTTTAAATAATGTTATATTTAGTAAGATTAGGTTGTTAATTTTGGTCAGGAAACTAGTGTATCTGGTCAAGTTGATCTGTGAGTTAGATTAGTCAAAGTCAGATTATCCTAAATGTAGGCAAGAAAACAGTACTGGAAATGAGACTCTGCTTTTAGACTCCATCCCCATTCCCCTCAAGAGAGGTTCCTTGACGCTGGTGAGAGGCTCTTGATCTAGGGAATTGGATCTGTGCTTCAGTTCCCTGAATTGAGTCTCAATACCTTCCATCATCCCCCCACAGACGCTGTACAATCAATACGGGTACAACGCTCCCCATGATTATATTAATAATTATCTATTCCCATTGCTGTTTTCTTGTCTCCATGTTGTTACCCTTCAGTTTCGACAAAGTGTTTATTGCAATTACTATTATTATTATTATTATTATTATTATTATTATTATTATTATTATCATTATTATTATTATCATTATTATTATTATCATTATTATTATTATTATTATTATTATTATTATTATCATTATTATTATTATCATTATTATTATCATTATTATCATCATCATTATTATATATATATATATATATATATATATATATATATATATATATATATATATATATATATATAATATATATACATGTATATATATATATATATATATATATATATATATATATATATATATATATCATGTATATATATATATATATAATATATATATATATATATATATATATATATATATATATATATGTATATATATATATATATATATATGTATATATATATATATATATATATATATATATATATGTATATATATATATATATATATATATATATATATATATCATGTATATATATATATATATATATATATATATATATATATATGTATATATATATATATATATATATATATATATATATATATATATATTATATATATGTATACATTCGTGCCGAATACTTAAAACTGGTCATTAGCAAGAACTCATTTAAAATTAAGTCCTTTCTAAAATTTTCTTGTATATTAAAGATATATATATTTCATTTATGTTAATGTAAAATTAATAATTTATAATAATAATCTTATATATAACTTACCTAACCTATATAAGTATATCCGATAAATATATTTAATAAGTTTAAATATATTTAATAATAAAAACATGAATATATACTTTTTCTCTTCGAAATTTCGAAATTATTAAATTTTGCTATGTTATTCGGAAAAGACTATGTTATTTAAGTCCAAAATCACAAGTTTTACCTATTCGACGACATATATATATATATATATATATATATATATATATATATATATATGTCGTCCAATAGGTAAAACTTTGATTTGAAATAACTTAACGCTCTTCTTACCGAATAAGGCAAGCGAAAATTTGTATCAATAATTTCAAAATTATTCAGAGAAAAAAAAAGATATATTCATTGTGTTTGTTTATATTAAATTATTGTAAACTTATTTAAAATATATTTAGTCGGATAGTTGTATAATAAGGTTAGGTAATTTTCTAAGATTGTCGTAAGCACTGCGTACCTTGTCATGAGGTTCGTAGGTTCGAGTCTCCGTCGGCCAGAGATCAGTGTTTGTGAATATTTGCCTGCTCTTGGAATTCCTAGCATATATATATATATATATATATATATATATATATATATATATATATATATATATATATATATATATATATATATATATATATATATACACGAGGCGTTAGTTTGGAACTTGTTTTAAAATCGCGTTACGGAAATAGAAACAAAATATTTCTTCCTGTCAGAAAAGTTTTCTCAACGAAGAAACTGACGAAACCAGATTGCTAAATGCCACATGGAGCTTTGGAAATTCAATAAACAACATTTCGTTGTAGTTCATTAAGTCACACAAACAGCAATTAGAAACTTTGTCCACTACAACTTGTATGTATTTCCATTCCATTTACTATAACAAATAAAATTTCCTAACAGAATAACTAGAGCTGGGGTAAAATTTGCCACATTCCTGAAAACGTGTTTTTATTCACTCTGTCACAAGATGTACACACACAGCGAACCTTTATACTATACATAGGGCTAGAAATATGCACAAGTCACCTCCAAATCTTTGTAAAATGTCTCCATACTATTTAGAGTTGCTTCACAAAGTGCACTTTCTCTGGAGCCTGAGGTACATGAGGTGGGAGGCTGGGTCATTGCTCTCCAGGTTAGACTAGGTCACAAGGAGCCGGCAGGCAGATACCGACGTCAGAGAGAGGCCAAGCAAGGTGCTTTTGCCAGGCTGTAAAGGGTACTTGTTCAACCTGCTGCCACCTGCTCATACTCCACCACTCACAAAGTGGTCCCAGGCTGCCCACACTCACAAGGTGCAGCCATACAGCTCATACTCACAAGGTGGAGCCATGCAGCTCATACTCACAAGGTGGAGCCATGCAGCCAAAACTCATAAGGTGAGACCTAGCAGCCCGTATTCAAAGAGGGACCAGGCAACCCAAACTCACAAGGTGGAGCCATGCAGCCCATACTCACTCCTGAGTATTAGTCATACGTTGTGGGTTTCATCCTTGAGGCTGAAGTATACCTTAGATAGAGCTAGTCTTTGAAATGAACGAAGGTAGATTATTATTATTGCAATCAGAACTAAGCACTAAACCAACAAGAGTCACACAGCGTTGAACGAAGGTAAAGTAATACCTTCTAGCCTTTTAATTCTTAAATAAAGCCTGAAAATATTCACTGGGAGACGAGTGAATGTTGTGTTTACTCACGCTGTCTTGGAGTGTCTTAGATCGCCGCTGAACCTTTACCTTCACTCTCTTAAGCAACGACTAATTACTTTCGGTGTTTGCAAGCTCAACTTTCCGAGAAAAAAATTAAGTATATTGATCCTAAACGTGACATTCAAATTATATCAGTGATGTGAAATTTTTTCCTTCTTCTTAGAAAGGATTTAAATGTGGAAAAATAGGTTCCTGTTACTTCCAGGAAAAGGTTCCGAGTGTTATTGTTTTGGAGGCACCAATTTGACATATTATTGATCAATTTGTGCCATTGGATTCCTTGAGATAACCTGCAAATGCCTCTTTTGATCGATATCAACTTTTCAACAGCAATGTATCATACTTGGAGAAGGCATCGGGTTGTTATCGGAATGTTTAGGTGCCAATTTCTCAATTTCATTTAACAAATTATATGGTATTAGTTTCCTTATGATAACTTGTGAATTCCTTTTTTGCAGTAGTCTCAACTTTTCAGCGATGACGTATCAAAGTTAACAGTCCTCAAGTGAAACATCGCAATTTTGATTGTTAGTTCCATCTGAGGTGACGAATGCTCATGTTGATTTTCTCTAAGACCCGCGTCTGTAGTTTTAGAAAAGGTACGATATCATTATGTAACACCTAACTCTTGGCTTTCTCTGTGTTATAACCTGTTTTCATGCCCCTCATTGTCCCCAAAACAACTTGAATTCTTCGTGGTCTGGATTCAACAAGGTACTGGTAGCATTTCTTAGAGATTCAAGTCCATGTTGACATGATAGTATCACCCAGTTGCTGCAGATTGGTCGGCTGCAAATTCATGGTGCGTATCTCCCATTCCACCACATCCACATCCTAGTTTACACCAAATTCTGAACTACCATCTGAATGTAGCTGCAGAAATCGCGATTCGTCAGCCCAGGTGACGTTTTTCGAATCTACAACTGTACAGTTTTGATGAGCCTGTGCCCACTGTAGCCTCAGTTTCCTGTTCTAAGCTGACAGGAGAAGAATCCGGTGTGGTTTTCTTCTATTGTATTCCATCCACTTCAAGGATCAACGTGTGTGTTCAGATACTGCATACTACTGTTGTAACTCATGGTTATTTGACTTACTGTCGCCTTCCTGTCAGCTTGAACTAATCTGGCCATTCTGCTCTAGCCTCTCTCATTATCAAGGCATTTTCGCCCACAGAACTGCCGTTCACTAGATGTTTTGTGTTTTTTTTTTCACGCCATTTTCTATAATCTCTAGAGACTGTTATGCTGAAATATCCAATATCAGCAGTTTTAGAATACTCAGACCACCCCGTCAGGCACCAATAGTCATTCCAAGGTCAAAGTCACTTAGATCACATTTTCCCCCATTCTGATGTTCGGTCTAAACAACAACTGAATCTCTCAACCATGTCTGCATGCTTCAAGAATTGAAATGCTGCCAGTGATTGGCTGAATAGATATTTGCACGAGCAAACGTACAGGTGTACGTAATAAAGTGGCCACTGAGTGTTTACATCATGATGCAAAAATAGGCCGAATGATTGATACTGAGGAGGATACCAATGAACTCCTGGAGGATTTGGAAAAAAATAATGTCTTGGTCTGAAAAGTGACAGATGGATTTCGATGTGGACGAATATAAATCCTAGTCCTTGGGAATGAATGTGAAAAAGACTTTGCAGTCATGGTAAGCAGAAATCTAAAGCCAAGACAACAGTGCCTAAGTGTGCGCAATAAGACTAACAGAGTACTTGGATTTATATCAAGAAGTATAAGTAGTAGTAGTCCAAAAGTTATTTTACAGCTCCATACGTCACTAGTAAGGCCTCACTTAGATTATGCCGCTCAGTTTTGGCCTCTTTACTACAGGACGGACATAAATTCATTGGAGAACAAACAGAGAAGGATGACAAAGTTGATTCACTTTATCATGAATCTCCCATTTGAAGATACACTTAGAGCCTTAAATATCCACTCTCTTGAGTGACGTAGAAGTATTTAAGTGGATCATGGGCATTAACAAAGGCGATATTAATAAAATACTGAGGATATCGAATTAAGTAAGAACCAGAAATAACGGATTTTAGTTAGATCAATTTAGATTTTGAAAGGACATAGGTAAATATTGGTTTTCAAACAGAGTTGTCGATGCGTGGAACAATCTTCTGAGTAGGGTAATAGAGGCTAAGACCTTGGGTAGCTTTAAAAAGAGACTGGACAAATATATGAGCGGGAGGGGCTGGGAATGAATGATACTTGGGTTACGGAAACAAATTCTTGGGTAGTTTATATCATTTTCAACAAATTCTTGGGTAGCTTTGATAAGTTCCTGCCTTGTGTGGGCCAGTGAGCCTGCTGAAGTGTTCCTCCATTCATGTTATTATCATTGATTTGGAAAAAAAAATATTAAATAAGTTTAATCCGATCTAAAATATGATTACTAGTATAATAGGCTAAAATAAATTACGTTCATTATAAAAAACATTTGGGTGAAGTCTTAGAGTTAGTTTAGGTACTAATCCAACATTTTTTTTTACGTCATGTTAAATTAAAAAAAAAAAAAATCAATGAATCCGTAAAGGCAGTTCGGCTTAACTGGTAAATTCTGCTTATTATGGCACGACATACATATAATCTCTAATGAGCGTACATATAAATAAACAAACCTGGATAACTAGGATCTCACATCTAGTTTTTATTCGAGAAACTCTTACCCAAGTTTGGTTGATTTTTTAGTATCATCATCAACATCTGTTTACTCGGAGTCAACGTAAACATTCGATTTATCATCTTAAACAGTCTCGTCATGTTAAACGCTAGAGTCATCTTAAACATTCAAGTTATCTTAAACATTCAAGTTATCTTAAACATTCAAGTTATCTTAAACATTCAAGTTATCTTAAACATTCGAGTCATCTTCGACATTCAAAAACCATCTTCAACATTCAAGCCATCTTAATTAAACATTCAAGTCATCTTCAACATCAAGTCATTTTAAACATTAATGACTCCTCAAAATGCTTAAGATAAACAGAAGCTTAACCGTCTGATGTTTAAATTTTCAAACAACACCTGAGCCATCAACAGACTCAACAGTTGTGCAAAATCAACATCGTTCAAACTCTAATAATTGCAAAGGTTACAAGTCTTGTGGGCTATAAGTTTTGAAGAGTACAAAATGTAGTCTTTAAGACTACAAGTTTTGAAATTTACAGAGCGTAGGTATCAAGTTTTATAGGCTACAGAGAATAGGAAATACGTCCTGTAGGCTACAGAGCGTAGATTACAAGTTTTATATATTACAGATCGTAAGTTTCAAATTCTGTAGATTACAGAGCATAACTTACAAGTTATGTAATTTGCAGAGCGTAGGTTACAAATCTCTGTATTATACTGTGTATGTTACAGGTCATGTAGATTATAGAGCGTAGGTTACGAGTCCTATAGGCTAATTTCTTGAACAGTGAACTTTTGACATTATATCTATACTCCATCTGTGTATTTACAATATATAATATATACTGAAGTTAATCTGAGAGATATTATCAATTATATACCGCTTAAGGTAGTATTATCGTCCTGTCATGTGAGCGAGACAGCAACCCACCCAGGGTGGTACTATCGTCCTGTCATGCGAGTGTGACAGTAACCCACCCAGGGTGGTACTATCGTCCTGTCATGCGAGTGTGACAGTAACCCACCCAGGGTGGTACTATCGTCCTGTCATGTGAGTGTGAGACAGTAACCCACCCAGGGTGGTACTATCGTTCTGTCATGTGAGTGTGAGACAGTAACCCACCCAGGGTGGTACTATCGTCCTGTCATGTGTGTGTGAGACAGTAACCCACCCAGGGTGGTACTATCGTTCTGTCATGTGAGTGTGAGACAGTAACCCACCCAGGGTGGTACTATCGTCCTGTCATGTGAGTGTGAGACAGTAACCCACCCAGGGTGGTACTATCGTCCTGTCATGTGTGTGTGAACAGTAACCCACCCAGGGTGGTACTATCGTCCTGTCATGTGAGTGTGAGACAGAACCCACCCAGGGTGGTACTATCGTTCTGTCATGTGAGTGTGAGACAGTAACCCACCCAGGGTGGTACTATCGTCCTGTCATGTGATGTGAGACAGTAACCCACCCAGGGTGGTACTATCGTTCTGTCATGTGAGTGTGAGACAGTAACCCACCCAGGGTGGTACTATCGTCCTGTCATGTGAGTGTGAGACAGTAACCCACCCAGGGTGGTACTATCGTTCTGTCATGTGAGTGTGAGACAGTAACCCACCCAGGGTGGTACTATCGTCCTGTCATGTGTGTGAGACAGTAACCTATAAATTTTTTAAACCTACTGGATTTTTTTTTTGTCTCATAAACACGTAAGGTGCGAGGTAAATCCTGGTTAACTGTATCATCCAGTACACACTACATTTCTTTAATAAATTTTAAAAGGATTAATTTTGATGCTCTGTTATTTTTATTTAAAGCATATTGCATGCCTGATTATGGATAGTAACTATGGAAAAATGATAAAGTTTTTAGTTTTAGGTATTTTAATGTTTTTAAAGTTGCTTTTTCCAATGCTTTGAAAAAAAATTATTGGGGTTACCCACTTAAAGTAGTGGTCATAATTCTGCACATATATATTTTCACTTAGTTTTGCTTTTTTACACGCTAGGTACTTTAAATTATTGATTAATAGGAATTCTGTATTGTTTAATCGTTCATACTTCTAAAACAAGGATATCATTTTTCATGCCTTTAGAAAAAGTTGCTTACAAAGCCATAAATAAAGACGGTGGTATGTAATTATTTTAGTCTTTATTAAATATCTTTACAAATTCTTAGAAAAATTTATGAAATTATAGACTCGTGGACTTTATCATAATGAAACATTTATATTACAAGCTAAGTATTTTAAATCTTTGATCAATAAGAATCACTCGTGTTCTTAACGTTACTCATGTTTCTAACAGTACTAATTTGTTTCATACATTTCCCAGCACTTCATTGATACATAATGGGTATATGTAATGTGTAGTGTATGCTTATACTGTATTGCATACTATGAAATAAAGCAACTGTTGATATTAGTATGAATATTGTGTATACACATTCTTTTGAGTTTTCTTCAGAATTTCTTAACAGTAGCATTTCCTTTCAATGCCACTGGGAAGTAAATTACGATTCTTCCTACGTAAGTAATGAGTGTCGTAGAGAACCACTAAAATACCAGAAGCAAGGGGCTAGTAGCCCCATCTTTTGTATCGTTTACTAAAAAGACTGATAAGGAAATTTGAAGGGTATTTGAACGTGCCTGAGTGTAATAAAGATAATAGACTGTTTCTTAGTATTGTGAAAGAAGAGAAGCAAGATGTTCTAGCATTAAGCGAAACAAAACTGAAAGAAATGGAAGAATTTCAATGGAGTGTATTAAACTGGGTTAGACTGAGTGTGTCTGAGAGAAGTACAGCTGAAACGATATGTAGCCGTAAAATTAAATAGTGTACTATGGAAAGGAAGAAGGGTAGAAGTGTTTAAGTTCAAGAATTATGTAGAATTGGAGAAAAAGTACGATGTAATAAGTGAGTTATAGAAAGGGCTTATGCACCTGTAAGATGAAAGTGATTTAGGAAAGTGTTAAGTGAAAGTTTGGAGAGTTTTGAACCGAGATGATCATTGTTGTGGTTGACCTAAAGCTAAGTTTGAGAGATTGTTGTAGAGGGCACAGAAGAAAAGTTTGGAATGCCAGGGATAAATGAACTAGGAACGGAGGCAATTGCTAGGGATATAAGGAACTGTCAGTAAATAGTTGGAGTAAAGAAAGCACAAGTAATATGAATGAGGTCCAATAAAGGTATGCGGTAGTTTTTAGACTAGTGCAGATTGATTGGTGGAATGACGACGTACAGTGAGTGGAATGACGACGTACAGTGAGTGGAATGACGACGTACAGTGAGTGATAAGAGAGAAAAAGTTAATGAGAGGTTTTTGCATTGTGAAAGTTATGTATGAAAGGCAGAGTATATGGAGAGAAGAGTGAGGAAAAACATGTGATGGGGGAGTTGAAAAGGAGAGCCAGTGAGAGAATGGATGAGTCTATCAATAAATTTTGCTAATAAGAAACAGTTTTGGATATTAATAAGTTGAGAAATCCTGGGAAGCAAATGGAGATGGCAGTTAAAGAGGACAAAAATGGAGAGAATATTTTTAGGAGTTAAATGCTGACGATGAAAGGTAAACAATGCCTTGAGCATTGAGGAATAATTTCGGTAGGAGAAAGGAAGAGCCAGAGATGAATATTGGAAAAGTGCATAGGCAGTGGGTAGAAGAAGAGGCAAAATAGCTGCAACAGATGAGTTTAAAAGTGATATGCTAAAAACAGGCGGGAATATAGTTTTGGAGTAACTAGTATATTTATTCAATATATCCTGGAAATTAGGGAAGTTACATACAGTAAAGGCTGTAGAGAGCATACGTAGTTTCTTTGTATAAGGAAAAAGAAGAGTATAAGAAATAAACCTACCGAGTATGCTGGGAAAAATGTACAGTATAATTAATATTGGAAGAGTTACGGGGTGATAAAGAAGGATTACAGAGAGAGAGAAGAAAAAAATAGAATTTAGGAAGGATGGGGGAATGTGTAATCCAAGTATTTACTTCCAACCATATAATGGAGCATTATATGCAAAGATGTTGCAAATGTAAGGAATAGGCAGACGGGGATCATTTACCAATAAAAGTATAGAAACTTAGATATAAATAAGTATGGAGGAAATTAATGTAGTATTTAGATATTTCGGGGTAGAGGTAGATGTGTCCACGAAACATGAAGTAAACCATAAAATAGAAAAGGGGAAGAAAGATAGACGGAATGTTGAGGCATCTGTGGAGAAAAATAAGTTCAATGACAGAGGCAAAAAGAGGAATGTGCCATAGGATAGCGGTACCAACGCTTTTAAATGGGTGTAAACGATGCAGCAACGAGAAGGTTAGAGGCAGTGGAGAAATTATGATTGAGAGCAAAATGTGGATCGAGTATTGTGTCCAGAATTGGGAGCGTAGATATTACAAAACGGTTTGAGGTTACGAAATGGGTGACGCGAAACATTAAGTTTCTTCTAAGAACAGTTTATTTAAACGCGCAACCAGGATTGTAAGTAAATAACTTTATTTAAGAACAAGTACACATAAGTACAATTATCATAAATGTGTAAATTACAAAGAATAACCCAAAAAGTGTCAAAGTAACTTATTTCCATTGGGGTCCACTGGTGTCAGTCATGAGAGTATAACTACTTCCATTACACTCAAACTTATAAGGATGTCGTAGCTCAGTGCGTACTACATATATATATATATATATATATATATATATATATATATATATATATATATATATATATATATATATATATATAACACATCGGCCGTTTCCCACCAAGGTAGCGTGGCCCGAAAAGACATTTTTTCACCATTATTCACTCCATCCCTGTCTTGCCAGAGGTGCGCTTACACTAGAGTTATAAATCTGCAACATTAACACCCCTCCAGAGTGCAGACACTGTACTTCCCATCTCCAGGACTCAAGTCCGGCCTGCCGGTTTTCCTGAATCCCTTCATAAATATTACCTTGCTTACACTCCAACAGTACGTCAAGTCCTAAAAACCATTTGTCTCCATTCGCTCCTATCTAGCACGCTCACGCATACTTGCTGGAAGTCCAAGCTCCTCGCAAACAAAACCTCCTTTACCCCCCTCCCTCCAACCTTTCCTAGGCCGACCCCTACCCCGCCTTCCCTCCACTACAGATTTATACACTCGAAGTCATTCTATTTTGTTCCATCCTCTCTACATGTCCGAACCACGTCAACAACCCCTCCTCAGCCCTCTGGATAATAGTCTTGGTAATCCCGCACCTCCTCCTAATTTCCAAACTACGAATTCTCTGCATTATATTCACACAACACATTGACCTCAGACATGACATCTCCACTGCATCCAGCCTTCTCCATGTTGCAACATTCATCACCCATACTTCACACCCACATAAGAGCGTTGGTATAACTATACTCTCATTCATTCCCCTCTTTGCTTCCATGGACAAAGTTCTTTGTCTCCACAAACTCCTCAGTGCACCACTCACTTATTTCCCCTCGTCAATTCTATGATTCACCTCATCTTTTATAGACCCATCTGCTGACACGTCCACTCCTAAATATCTGAATACATTCACCTCCTCCATACTCTCTCTCTCCAATCTGATATACAATCTTTCGTTACTTAATTTTTTTATCCTCATCATCTTATTCTTTCCTATATTAACTTTTAATTTTCTTCTTTTACATACCCTACCAAACTCAACCACCAACCTCTGCAACTTCTCTTCAGAATCTCCCAAAAGCACAGTGTCATCAGCAAAGAGCAACTGTGACAACTCCCATTTTGTGTTAGATTCTTTATCTTTTAACCCCATATCTCTTGCCAACACCCGAGCATTCATTCTCTTAGAATCCCATCTATATATATATATTGAACAACCATGGTGACATCACTCATCCTTGTTTAAGGCCTACTTTTACTGGGAAATAATCTCCCTCTCTCCTACATACTCTAACCTGAGACTCACTATCCTCGTAAAAACTCTTCATTGCTTTCAATAACCTACCTTCTATTCCATACATTTGCAACATCTGCCACATTGCCCCCCTATCCACCCTGTCATACGCCTTTTCCAAATCCATAAATGCCACAAAAACCTCTCTACCCTTATCTAAATACTGTTCACCTATATGTTTCACTGTAAAAACTTGGTCTACACACCCCCTACCCTTCCTAAAGCCTCCTTGTTCATTTGCTATCCTATTCTCCGTCTTAGTCTTAGTTTAAATTGAGTAGAACGAACATCACTCGGAATTTCTTGAAGTAGAACAAATGCGTTTAAAAATGCGAATATTTTTTACCATCTTGACGTCAGAGTGTGCTTAGGTTGTGATAAGTGAGGTGTGTGGGGGAGTAGCTGGGGGGCAGCCTTGACCAGTTGCAGCACTTCAGGCGAATTAACATTGTCTTGAGCCTCAACAAACATCTTGGGGAGTGCGAATGTTGGCGAGGTGGCCGGGTACAAAGCGACAACCACCACTACCATGTCTATATATTTATTTGCCTTCTGATGTTCTGATATAACTGGCAAGTCAGAATCGTGGGTATTTAAAGCAAGGAGAATTTTAAGAGACAAGTTCAACGCTGATCGAAGATATTGACATTTGCTTCGCCTCTCCATGTGGCGGAGTTAATTAAACCTCTCATCTTGATCGTGAAAGTCTTGCAACTTGCTTAAGATGCCTCTACACACACACACACACACACACACACACTATAAACAACAGGCCAAGTGTCTATCGACAAGTGCCTTTGACAACTGGTAACTAACAAACACACACAGTAACGAAGATACTGTAAGAATTTATTTAAAATCAAACAAAAAGAAGCAGTAAATACTAGATTGGTGTTAACTGATCAACATAATATTTTCGTATATAACATACAGAGTCAGAAAGAATTAACCTCTTTACAGTGTTGTGATGCTGCACTTCACTGCTGATACGTCCACCATTAACAACACTCTCTCTCTCTCTCTCTCTCTCTCTCTCTCTCTCTCTCTCTCTCTCTCTCTCTCTCTCTCTCTCTCTCTCTCTCTCTCTCTCTCTGTTTAGTTGCCCGAGAGGACTGAGATTCAGGTATTGGTGTCATGGACCAAACAACCTTTGCAAACTGCGACTGCTGATCGTCACACACAATTGCCTTGCAATTCACTCTGCCTTGGTCTCTCCTCCCCACACACTAAAACGGTGCCCACCAAATATGAGTCGTTAAAAGTTGTTGTTTTATTTTTACGCAGACCAAGTCGTTTCTACAGCATTTTAATACATAACACTGAAGGTGGAAGCCTACCTTAGTGGTAGTAAGAAAAAGCGACGAGAGTGAGATAGAGAAAGAGAGAATTATCATTTATTAGTAGTAGTAGTAGTGGTAGTAGTAGTAGTCGTACTTATGCATGGGTAAACGCTAAACCTGTATTGGAATAATTAGGTTTGGTCCGAGGAAAGCGATGATTAGCTCCGAGAGGGACAGGGAGGAAGCACAGGAGCAGACTGGGTCGTGTCTGCAGAAGTAAGGTGGGAGGGCAGGGTGTTCAGGCAGCGCTCACTTTAACACCAAAGTTTCATAAACACACATACAATTTATTTCGCCTTATCTAAAAATGCTCATGGGAAGATTTAATTTTTAGCGTGGCCGGGGTATATAATTTTGGAAAAACTCCTCTCGTCGATTAAGTCGAGTCACAGGAAAAGTGAATATACGGTGACGTTTTAAAATATATTCAATGTTGTTGCATCCATGTGCTAGCATTCTGGTTGCCGCGTTCTAATAATACTTTACCCAACCTTAGAACTGGTTACTCCAAGGATATTCTTTTCTGAATGTTTCGCTCAGAAGAGAAACTATCCAATAATTTTTGCTAAATAAACAAATGTATTCAAATTTCCCTTCACCCCGTAATTTCAAATGCTTCTAGTATCTCTCTCTCTCTCTCTCTCTCTCTCTCTCTCTCTCTCTCTCTCTCTCTCTCTCTCTCTCTCTCTCTCTCTCTCTCTCTCGCTCTCTCTCTCTCTTCTGCCCCGTGGCCTGATCGCTAAAGCTCTCGCTTCACACGGCGAGGGTCTGCGTTCGATTCCCAGCTCGGGTAGAAACATTGGGCGTGTTTCTTTACACCGGTTGTCTATGTTCACCCATCAGTAAAATGGGTACCTGGGAGTTAGTCGACTGGTGTGGGTCGCATCCTGGGACAAGGACCTAATTTGCCCGAAATGCTCTGTATAACAAGGGACTTTCTATATAGTAGTATGTCATTGATGTCAGCTAGGCCTGTATACCTTGTGCATGTACTTGTAGTAAATAAAGATATTATTATTATTATTATTATGTTCCAGTCTATTGTCTGGTTTTGTGTAAATAAGTACTGGAAGAAAGAGTTAGTATGACCATTATATATATATATATATATATATATATATATATATATATGCAAGACAAGCCACGGGGGGTGGAAATCTTTAGCTCAAGTACTTTCACACTTCTCAGTGCGTCATCAGGAGCTATGCAATGTTGCAAGTCAACAACTGAAGGAGTGAGGGGAAGTTTTCTCAGAGTAGCGCAGTGCGGGTTTGTCACCTGCCACAGCCTCCCTCGGAATGTGAGCGAACAGTGTGGTGCCACCCAGCACCACAACCATCCCCATCCCACCCCCCACCCCCCACCCATATGGGGTAGGAGACGGCCTCTGGGTTTTGAGAAGTCAAGGAATATGAAATTAGAAGATGTAATAGCTAGACCCAAGCTTTTTCTAGCCGCTTTGAACAGGTCATAAGACGTGAGAAAGTACGTTCCACAGTGGATAATATTCATATGGATTGCTATTATTCTGTGTAACCTTTTTCATTAATAAAAGAGAAGAAATTAATGTGCTCTTTTGTCCGTTTAAATGTCCTGGTCTGGGGTACTCGAATGTTCCCACGGGTACTCAGAAGTATCTCTTCATGTATTCTTAAATATTGTCTACCAGTCTTCTCAGTATCGATTAATATGCCTTATTTGGGAATCTTCTATACCATTCCGATATTTCTATGCTCCAAATTTCTACTTATAATATCCTTTAACCCCACTATCTATGCTATCACGTAATCGTGTGTACCTGTCAATGTTTGGTACAGTAACAGCTAATTACATTATATAACAACTCACGACAGACGTAGCATGATGTTTTGGTACGTAGACACAGGTGGAGCGTCACCAATCCATCATGAAACCACCTGGCATAATGAGCAATCCTGTGATTTTGTATATCAATGTTGTTTAAGATTGTGTACAATAAACTCTACTAAATAGCTATCAAGCTTGTATAACCTGTCAAGTTTCAAGAGAGAAGATTCAATTATATTTCTTTCTATGACAGAACTGTTGGGTACAATAATATGGGCAACAGCCCACCCTAGTGGGTGATTACATGAACTAACGTGGTTAAAGATAGCGTTCGACTCCTGCCCTGTCCTGACTGAGTATTTATGTTGGGCTATTTTGGTTTCCAGAAGTTTACCTGTTTGACCAATTTATGAGAGAGGACAGTGAGTACATGGGACCTTGTAAACCCCACCAACTTTGTTGGAGGGTATGTTGGAGGGTGTGTTGGAGGGTGTGTTGGAGGGTGTGTTGGAGGGTGTGTTGGAGGGTGTTTTTAATCAGCCTTTTTTTCACAGTCCCAGTGTTTTTGAAAGCAAGGTTTAGAGTGATATTTTTTAATGCCTCACGTAGGCAAACCAGGTTCTCATTGTATGATAAAACTAGTACATTTTTCCTGGCCATCCCTTTCTTAGGTTCAGTCCTGTAGAAACTCTTTCTTATTGACATTTGTGCCTTCTCCACAAAATCCCTGGGATATCTTAGTTTTGTGGCTATGTTGAATATCTTAACGATTTCGTCCTCTAAATACTCTGGACTACAGATGCACAATTCTCTCAAGAACATTTTGAGGAACACACTCCATTTTACCCTGGTTTCATGATTGGAATAGTAGTGAATGTATGACGACACATTGGTGGACTTCCTATGGACTGTAAATTTGAATTTTCTATCAAAATGATGGATTAAAACATCTAGGAACGGCAAAGTGTTGTTTATTTCATGTTATGTTGCGAACTTAATGGAAGATACTAGACCATCGAGTCTAGGTAGGAACTCATCAATGTTGTGATCTCTAGGCCATAGGCAAAGAACATCATCTACGTATCTGAACCAACTTAGCTTTATCCGGGAGAATGTTTTTAAGAAGTCTAGTCTCATAGAATTCCATATACAAGTTGCTGAGTAAGGGACAAAGGGGGTTTCCCATTGCCATGCCTTGTTTTTAATCATAGCAATTCCACACACACACACACACACACACACACACACACACACACACATATATATATATATATATATATATATATATATCAATGCACCACGCAGAAACAAGCGGGTATATACAGAGAAAGATCGCAGTCAGCAAGACTCGATACTGCTTATGGGACGGACAAGATTCCCAAGCAGCGCTCTAGACCACTCGGCCATCACAAATATATATGTAATTTATTACTACAGGTTTTACGCTATGAACAGTATTTAAGCCGAGAAGAATACATCTCGTGTATATGCATTGAGAGTCTGCCTTAATTCCTACTTGAGGGATTAAAATGTCCTTGCAGTACATCAGCCAGCTAACCTCTGATCCTTTATTTTCGTCTTTCACGAAATTAAAATGTTTCTGTTAAGTTTTAAACCTATCTAGTGCACGATGATCATGAAGGTTGCCTTTCCTCTGTAGTCAAGAAAATATTCATTCTTATGGTTCAAAGTAAATTCAAAGCATATATACGCTCTGAGATATACCCTTCATTGTCTCTTTGATTAGCAACACCTGGTGAGGTGTTGCTAATAACCCCTTCAAGAAAAAGAAGCTTGGGGAACTTAATTTGATAAAGAGATCCTATTTCCATCCCTTTAAGAGAGAAAAACTGGGTACTTTGATGCTGAAAAAGGTATCTTGACCCATTAATTAGAGGTAACCCTCCCCTTCATCATCAAGGCACCTTCCTACCTTCCTTATAGGGTGCTGTGTATGGTGTAAGTCATCCTGAGAAATGTTAATTCCCACGTAATAGTTACTCCATCTGTGATGGAATGAAACATAGTAACTCCTACAGCTGATGAACCCTTAGTGAAATACTTGACTACATTCTCATTGTTAGTCTCCCAGTTCAAGCTGACAGATTCCTCCACTAAGTTAACGAAACCCATCGTTAGTAATGTTCTGTTACAGAGACGCAAAGCTAGCTAGCTTTTTTTATCCAGTATGTAAGTCATAGCCACACATTTCTGGTGTTCCCACAGTGTAACTCATACATTAGCGGCACACTGCAGTGTTCCTATCATGAAACTGAATCAACAGCTGTCATGAGAGCCGCGTACGCACGCTGTCCATGACTGAGAATTGGTTAGCGCCGCGGCCCCACGCTGCTCAAGCTGTATCCTCATTAGTCAGTATTTTTACGATCAAGAAAGTTGATTGCTGATTGGGCATGAGCCTTTGCTGCCATTTCCATTATGCTTGCTGAGTGGCCATGAGCCTTGTTGTTATGAAAGATGCTCGCTCATTGGCCATGATTCTTGATGTCATGAGAGATTTTTGCTGATTGGTTATACGTTTTTTTTTTTAGTTAAATAAACAAAGGTATTGTCGAAAAGAGAAAATGATTATTACGTTTACTATTTAATAATAATAATAATAATAATAATAATAATATCTATAGTTATAATTATTACATTAATAGTTATTTTGGGTAAATTCTTTTTTCCAAGCATTTATTTCCTCCATTATATTTGAAACAAAATAAAAATACATTTGCTAATATAGAAATAATGACGAGATTGGTTCCACACATACTGCAGACACCATGTATGCCAGTACCCACGTGGCCACTACCCGACGTGGCCACTACCCGACGTGGCCGCTACCCGACGTGTTCATTATCCGACGTGGCCGCTACCCGACGTGGCCACTACCCGACTTGGCTACTACCCGACTTGGCCACTACCTGACGTGGCCACTACCCGACGTAGCCACTACCATATGTGGCCACTACCCGACGTGGCCGCTACCCGACGTGGCCGCTACCCGACGTGGCCGCTACCCGACGTGGCCACTACCCAGTAAGACTACTACTCTCGTTTCCACACAGAAAAACAGAGTTGGTGAAGCTCTTTGAGCGTTTATAGAGCTGAAGAAAGCCTTCGTCATCACTCTAGCAACTCAGGAACGTCTGGACTCTCATTCTCAACACGCTAGAAAGCCTGGTTAATATTCTTTTACGACTCCAGGGAATTAGTTTATCATTCCATCTATGCAGGAAGGTTTAATCCATTGTTTATCATTCTATTGCATCCCTGAGTGCACAAGCAATTATCCCGTTTCCCTAGTTGCACAAGAACCCTGGGACATCACTTGAGGAACTATGGTCTGTCACTCACGTTCTACAGTATTGGTCCATCACCCTCGTTTTAAAAGCCCGGTCTATCACCATCTTACAAGTCTAGTTCATCACTCTCATGTTAGTAGTCTGGTTCATCACTCTCATGTTAGTAGTCTGGTTCATCACTCTCATGTTAGTAGTCTGGTTCATCACTCTCATCTTACAAGTCTGGTCCATCACCCTCATCTTAGAAGAGAGACTGGTCCATCTACCTCGTCTCACAAGAGAGACTGGTCCATCCATTATTCAGACCGTTAATACCACCACAATAGGTTCAAAATTACCAAATGTACACAGAAATAAGTTTTAAATTATTTTTTTATTTGATGTACACACACACACACACACACACACACACACACACACACACACACACACACACACACACACACACACACAAACACGCACACACACACACACACACACCATGTATTTTGTACTTCAGCTACTGAAAGCAGATCGCACCAAAGTGGCCCCAGACACCTGACCTTAATGGATATTTAATTCTGTTTTTTACTCTCCACTTTACCCGCGACGAATCCTTGTCATTTGATTTAGTTTTGGTTCACTTCAGATAAAGGAAAGATGTTTCCATGGGAAGAATTTAGTGTTAAACCGTGAAAATTAGCGTTAGCACGTGAGGCAGCGGATAGTAAACACTGAAAAATTGCAAACACCGTCTCGGGACGAAGTGTTTATCTTCTTCCCCATGGCAGTGATATTATAAATGGGAAAGAGGAACAATCCTCTCTCACCATAATCAAAACTATTGCTAACTGTTCCACACCAAGTACCATCCGGAGCCTTCTAGTGATGAGGTACAATCCTCTCTCACCACGTCATTTATAACCATCGCCAGAGCTCATGTGCAGTTTTAAATCTCACAGCAACACAGCAGCGACTCGTGGATTTGGGGCACAACATCTGCGGTGCCAGAGAATCTTCCACTCCAAGTGACAGGGTTCTCCCTACGAGCCGGGGAATGTAGCTAGATTTATGGACAATGGTAACAGAATAAGAAGAGGAAAAACACCTTTTTCCATGGGAATGCATTTTGAGTGTCAACGACACTTCCTCCAATGGGGCGCCAAGGCCGGGGCTCCAACTGGTGGACACCCGGGCTGACGAGTACCGGCGAGCCTCATCAGGCTCAAGCGACTCGTGAATTTAGATACTTTGACTAAGACTGGGAGAAAGATTTTCCCAATGAGATACAAGAAACCAAAATACGACATCAGTTTTGCCAAATATCACAAAATAAGGCATACTTTGTTTACGATATGTTGGACATGTTGAAGAACTGTACATTTTATGGATGATTCGAAAGTGAGTGCTGCCAGAGTTCGTGGCTAGAGTGGACACAAGTTGTCATCAATGGCAAATAATCAATAGAAAACCACCCATATATCTGCACACTCATCTCTTCACCTTCATCTGTTTAAACTCTAGACATTTGTTAATAATATTCACAGAATGTATATATGCGGTCAAAGAAATTCAGTCGCAACAAAACTTTCGTTGGATGAAGAATAAAAAGACACAATACCGTGACTGGAACAATACCGTGACTGGAACAATACCGTGACTGGAACAATACCGTGGCTGGAACAATACCGTGGCTGGAACAATACCGTGACTGGAACAATACCGTGACTGGAACAATACTGTGACTGGAACAATACACAAACCAGCGCATATGAGAATGAAACATATAATGACGTTACGGTCTGACTTGTGTCACAACTTAATGGTCCAAGTCAGACCGAAACGTCATCTTAAGTTTGATTCACCTGTGTGCGAGTTATCTGTGTATTGTTCCATCGTGTGGTTACTCTTGTGTTCTGAACGTGGAACAAACCGTAGCAGCAGCGACCAGGCAAATATTGTTTTTATGTATACTTTTTTTTTCCTCCATAAACTTAATACTAATAAAAACATAGTCATTAAAACACTAGACATGAATTTCAGCAACTTTCACTGAATTGTATTTTTTGGGGTAAAACAAACTTTTGAAGTTATTCGTCTTATATATTTTTTCAGTATGGAGGCTATTTTTTTTTTTTTTTTAATGATACGGCTGACGCCGGTGTAGGGATCTCATCGGAATTTTAGTACATTATCAATTTTCAGTTTTTATCTACTTATTTCCCTTCAAAATCTTCAAGTTTCGGGTTTAAATCAACCAGACTCATTTAGTGCTCTCTGAGAAACAAATCTGGAAAAAATACAAATTATGAATAACTCATTTTTTTTGTGAGAGAGAGTAAGGTTTATCCTGGATATGGATATGAGGAAACACGTAGGTCAGGATGTGACGCCAAATCAGAATTTCTAAAAGTGGCAGGTGAAGTAAACAGGATTAAATTAATTCACACCTTAAAAAACACACTAATTTTTTTTTTCTAGACTTCCTCATTCTGAGTCTGAAAGATTTGGGAAGCCAACTATATATACTACCCCAGTAAATTTGCATACACTGTTTAACTTACGTAAGACTATTTTTCGTTAGTGTCAGTTATGTTCAAAAAAATTGTGATATACATAACACTAATAAAAGCAATAACATGACAACTCATTTTATGCACCTATAGTAACTTCAATTAAATTATAAGCCATTTAAAGCCAGTAATAAAGCCAGATAAATGCTAATGATAGAGAATTTCTATAAGGAAACTGCAGAGTGAGAAGAAAATGAACTTTTTACTAATAGTAGAGCTTTTAATATAAAGTGTCGAGGATTTACATAAAACATCACTTTTGTCGTTGATTGTCGGCATTTTTTTTGTGACTCGCAAGATATTAAGTGTTGGAAAGTTTGAACAAAGTTCAAAGTTCAGCAATGTTTTCTTCTCTCCCTTTTTAACCATCCACTGATTGACCAGTTCATTTAGTCAGCGTATCTGTCTCGCGTACATAACCATCAAAATGGTATAGAATACCGACACATCGTTATGACACATCGTTATGACACATCGTTAGCAGCTGAGTATCTTTTGTGTGAGACGTTGTGCCCACACACTAGGCTTTTTCAGTCGAATACTGAGGTGATTAAATACAGAGACAGCAGAAGTAGTGGAGGTGTACTAAAATGACGTGATCAGTCCATCAACTTTGAAGCAGTAGTATTTGAGGTGGTCAGTCCCTCATCCTGGAGAAGAGTTCAGCTCCATTGTTTTAAACTATAAAGCTGAACTCCTCCAGGCTGAGAGAGAAGGTTTATGCACTATTCACATCATCTTTACCTCCCTACTGTTTCTGCTGTCTCCATATTTATTCACCTTTATATTCCACAGAAGAATCCTACTGTGTAGGCGAAACGTTTCGAAAGAACACCCAACTGTTTCAAATTCGTCTTACTCATCTGTCTCGCGTTCAGTGGACTTAATACAGATCCTCCACCCCGCCTTACGGTGAATGATCCACACTGTGGTGCAGTGGACTAAAGTGAAGTGTTGGTAATCCCAGATTGCGGGTTCGAATCCCAGTCACTTCATTAAAATATTGACTCCTGTTTAATATGAGGTAAATCTTGGATTATGCTCAGCTTGTACGAGGAATAAATAATGAGAAGACTGAACCCTTAGCACCCAGGCAGGTAGCCACACCACAGTATTATCTTTGCGTATTTCATCACATTAATGCTTGATAATTAGTGAGGACTCTGTGTTTAGATTCGTAATATATAATTATTATTGGTGTTCGGAATGTTGATTGAACATCTATCTTGGAATTAACAGCTAGAATTTCTTGGAAAAAAAAAAGATAACTACCAGAGAAGTTCGTCCATCAAAGATACAGTGATCAGGTAGGTGAGGCTTGTTTGATCATTGTCTGTGTAGGATAAACTACCAGAGGTACGTTGAATATCATGACTATGATTGGCTGCTAGAACATCGTTCTGTTTATTTTACGAGCTGCTCCGTAAAACTGCATATCTGTGCACATGCAAAACAATCACTCTGAAAAAATAGTGGAAGTCCAAGCGCTTTCGTGATTTCTCACATATGAAAAATCACAAAAGCGCTTGGGATTTCATTATCTTTTCAGAGTGGTTGTTTTGCATATTGTGATATCACCTGTTTACTGTGATCTTATAACATCTGCGTACACATTATTACGGTGGGTTAGAAATATACTCAGTCTTCGAGGTGCAGTCCTACGACATTAAAGTTCATTTCATTGTTTATTTGAACATATTTGTGCAAGCGACAGAAAAATGGCTCCTCTAAACCGGAAGAAGTGTTTCAATCTCTCGTTTTTTTTTTAATTTATTATTTTATATGTTTTCTGATCACGGAATACTGTGTTTGCAACTCTGGCAGCTTGTACAGTGCTTTAGTAAATGTCGTATTGAGATGCATCATCGTAACGTTGTGGGATATCCTCCACGATAAACCCTAGTCAGGTTACCTCGGTTAGCACTGGCAAACCAGTCAGATTAATCCACTAATCTGCTGAGCGAGAATTTGGACCCTTAGCTGCGTTATTGATGTTATCGAGTTTCCAGGAAATAATGAAGATTTGTGATCGTTTTTTGCTTTCCATTTAGCTCAACAAACACAAAATTATTTACTAATTTCTTATCCAGAAGCGGAACAAGTAGGCTATTCCTACTAGATGGTTCAGTCACAAAATTCTTGAGAAAGGAATCCTGGAAATTAATTATAAAATAGTAAAATTCTTCACTTCTTATCACATTCTTCCGGTCATTTGTTCTACTCTGGGCACTCCCTTGATAATTTCTCTATGTTTAACTCTGCTTTTGTAAACATTCTTATTTATTTTGTAGTTTAGCAACATTTACATTCAAGTGAACATCTAAAATATTTTCACTGTAATTAAACCGACTTTCTCTTTTCCTTCAGAATTTATATATTTTTGTATGCAGTAGTTAGTTTTTTCTGACATGAGAGAGACTGCTATCTTTTCTGTTTGTGTCAGTGTGAAAAAGTTTTTATCCATGTGTCTTTCAGAAGACACGTCCCGACTCTTCAAATCAAATCAAATCAGATCTCAGATCTCTGTTTACGATTATCATTGTTTCTTCTACACTCGTTTAGCCTAAATAAATTATTGCTGTTAATAAATTGTTTACAGACATGTGTGCTAATGTCTAGACGTTTATTGATTATTATTTCTGCTAAATGAAAAATATAAAAAAAAAAGACATTAAAGAAAACGGTCGCCCCCGGGTGGGCTCGAACCACCAACCTTTCGGTTAACAGCCGAACGCGCTAACCAATTGTGCCACGGAGGCATGGCGAGGATTGCGGGGCACTACTAAGTTTACCTGCCAATACAGACCTATATCTGTAACTTCTATCACTTTCAAATCCTATAAACGTAGCAGCGGTGACCTCAAATGAGTTGACCTTCAGACCACATTCTAGTTCCCTCACATATCACCTCTCTTTTCTCACTTGAAGACCTACAGTTGGAAATCGCCTCACCACTTGATGAGATTATAATCACAGAATACACCTACGAATTAAAGATAACTTCCCTTGGAGAAAATGGCAGTGTTCTTCGGCCTTCATGAAGGCTGGTAGCAGTCCAGCTGTGATCCCCAACATTGTCAATCGGGCAACTTGCAAACAACTTTCAGGAAAGCTTTGCGATGAGGCGGGGACACAATGTCTTCGACCACTGGCATTTGCACACAGGCCAGACCAAACCGGTCCGGCCAGTTGCGTCGAACACAGAGTCGAGTTTGAACCGGCATCGGTCCTGTTCAATACAAACAACTAAGAACCTTCATTCGACGTGCCTCAAACAGTCTAACCTAACCATTACAAGTCTTGATCCAAAACTACTTGAACTAATAATTAATGTTCTTTCATTTTAACATCTGAATAGCATTAATGAGTGGGCGATTTTTACTTTATTGTGAATAAATAACTAAAAGAGGATCCTGACTCAAGATAGTCCCTCACCACAACATGAAATATATATCCTGACTCAAACAACGGCATGCAATGATTTTATTTGATTTCGGTTGACCAAGATAACCTTCGCTACCTCAAACCATCATTCTCCCTAACCTTTACTATGCCAAGTCCTTAATCATTGTAACTTTCATTACAGCAATTCCTAATGCAACTTAATGTCGACTCACTGCAGCAAAGCATCACTCCCCCAAGACCAGACCTACCGTAACACTATACACTATCTATGACAGCTTTCAACATCGAATTCCAATTGCATTGTATTTCACGAAGCGCTAAAAGCCGTGTTGGACATTCAGGAAAAGGAAAAGTCGAGGCTAGATCCTCCGCCTACTAGTCAGGGCTTAGTCTCTGACTAGTCAAGTAGTTGGTTATCGCTGCAGCCTTGTTCCAAGCTACACCTAATCTTGTTGACATGCTTCTCAATTTACGCCTCTAAGAAAGTTTGCCAGATTTTAGGTCTCTAGGGTTATTAAGACCGTAATCCATCTAAGTAATCACCGGTAAGTATATTCTTATCTTGTGTATATACACTGGAACTTAAACGTCTCTGAATATATTCTCATGAGCACCTCACTTAAGGCTTACCAAGCCTAGATACACAGAAAGACTGCTAAACAGAATACAAGCTCTAAACCCATCAAATAACAATAGGAGAATGTAAAGTTCATAACCAGGAACAATATTCACGAAAAAAAAGGAGAACATCATAATCTTACTAATGAAGTTAGGTAGAATTTTAATTCAGCAGAACAGGCATCTCTGACATTTTAATGCAGGGAATCAGATTACACATGTTCTCTGTACGACTTAATGCCGGGGATTAGACTACATATGTACTATTTCTCGATTACACTTTGAAATAACTGGATTATAATTTGTAGGTAAAACCAGACGATATTTCAAGTATCAGACACATGCCCAAGGAAGAAGACCACGTTGAATGCAAAATGTGTGTGTGAGAGAGACTCACCTATTTGTATTCACCTATTTGTGGCTGCAGGGGTCAATTCACAGCTCCTGGCCTCGTCTCTTCGCTGGTGTGTGTGTGTGTGTGTGTGTGTCTGTATGCGTGTGTGTGTGTGTGTATTTGAGCGTGCGCGCTCATGTATGCATGTATGGGAGAGATTATTATTATTATATTTAGGGGGAAGAGTCAAACTGGTAGAGGTCATTCACTGCCTGGAATGGGAGGCAATCAGGTTCGATCCACAGAAGGGAGAGACACGTTCAGTTTCTTGAATCAAGAGCCCATATCAGCATTAAGGAACCTCCTTTGAGTAAGAGAGAGAGAGAGAGACAGACATACAAAAAAAAGAAAGGGATCATTTTCACATAATTCACATGGTTTCTTCTCTCTTAGAATTAAAATGATATTAAGTACCCACGTGTTCTGTTCTATGGTGTTGAACTTGAACTGTTCCTAAAAATGACCTAAATTCGTATGAGTTATTCAGCGCTGCTAGTCTCAGGGCGTTAGCTGTGTCTCTTCACCTATAATGACTAACTTGGTTGTGACCTGACAATGGTCAGGACAGACCGAAACCTCGTCTAAAGTTTCCTCTCCAAAGAATGAAGTACGCTGGCAACTTAAGCCGTATCGAGGCCTCTTTCTTCCTGTAGAACCATCTGTTTGTAGTTATTAATGCTTAGTTGACAGCTTAGGCAGGTGGCCGCAAGTGGGACGATGTCGGCCGACTGGCGCACCTCAGGTTTGTGGGAACCGGCCTGATCGGGACGGCCCATTAGCATACCGAATTTTTAAATGCAGAACTGGTCAAACAAAAATATTTCAAATAATACACACGTCTACTAAGTTAATGAAATCAGTGAAGAGTAAAAATAGCTCCATGTCAAGTGTACTGAGCTCCCTGAGCAACCTAATGACCTTGTTCAGGGTGAGTCTAGTGAGAGAAAGGTCACCTCTTGGCTAGTCAGTTTTCTATTCCTAACGGGCACTGCTCTATTATTATTCAGAAGATTTCTAGAAGATCTCCAGTGTCCTTATTTTTTTTCTAGAATGTCAGAGGTGGGCAGCACTCTCTCTCTTGAAGCTTGAATGAATGTTTAACTAGCAGGCCTGTGGTGAGGGAGGTCTATGGTGAGGGAGGCCTGTGGTGAGGGAGGCCTGTGGTGAGGGAGGCCTGTGGTGAGGGAGGCCTGTGGTTAGGGAGGCCTGGCGTTACCTACGCCTTAGGTGATGGGACTTACTGGAACATTATTTTAGCGGTCTTAAGTAATCAGTATATGGCTGCTGGTTCTGAGTTATTGTGAATCAAGTATAGTCGCCTGTCAGTCTGAAACTTTCTGAGAATTAAATTCTTGGTGTCATTTTCAAGCTCACTCTACATGACGAGGGTTTTAAATCAAGCCATTACTCAAAAAATGTTCACTTTACCCACGTACCTAGACCTCTGTTGTTATCCTGCTGTTGCTCTCCTTTGAGAGCTTTCTGTGGTTAGGTGTAGCGACTGTGTGCTGTGTGTTGAACTGGCTCTAGTAGGAAGGCTGTGAACAATCCTTGAACTTAGCGTTTCTTAAAGTCAAGGTCATGGTGTCTGTAGTTACCTGTTATATAGTCAATATTCTGGCTATTTTTCGAGATCAGTAGGAAACCTTAGATCTAGGATTAGTGATCTAGTTAGTTGTTATTTAAGGCCTGCCAGCATTTGTCCGTTCACTATGCTGTTATACACAGTCCATAAACATATCGAAAGCCTCCCAGAACCGCAAAATTCTTGCACTTGTTCAGGTAAATCGTGAGAAATTAAAAGAAAGAATGGTCGAGCTCAGTAGTTGATTACAGGTTAGCTTAGGTAAGATTTGACGTTGGTCATAGTCACATGATGGCCCGCCATTGGAGCTTTTGGTCACCAGACCGAGGCCTTCCGCTGGCTTACCGGTCCCCCCTCCCCTGTGAAAATTAATTCCGCTGAAAACCATTTTACAAATGCATTTACGGAGACAAGTCTCGTTTTTTCGGAAACTTAAAGATATTTTGAGAATTTGTCAAGGGTGGTTTGTTTGATGGTGAATATTTAGATAAAATTGAGGTATAGTGACAAAGATGGAAATTTAGCCATTACACATGAACGACCCTTTTACAAATATCCCAAAATAAGGAGAGGAAATGTTAGGCGATGTTTTTTTTTTCCTGTCTTGGACTGAAACGTCGTCTAAAGTTTCCTCAACTAAGCGATATAGTTATCTGTGAGGTGTTCCACCCATGGTACTGTATTTTATTTAAATTCATGGGCAATTTATTGTTGTAAACACTGTCTTACTCTGTTACCACCATGTTTTCAACCTCACTTTGTTGACCTTACACTGTCTAATTTTTCCTCCCTTCTTTCTCTAATTATTCCCCTTCTATAATTCGTCCCCCCTCATCCTCATATTCTTCTACCTTTTCTCTCATATTCTCTCCCTTCTCAAATTCTTTCCTTTTATTTCTCCCAACCCAATGTGTTACGCCAGAATTTTGCTCTTCTTTGGGGAAACTGTTTACGGCAAATTTTGACCTAATGTGGTGATTCTAGTCACATCTTTGCCGGCACTCCCTTTCATGAGTGTATTCAGTACCCAGGTTCAGATATAGTTCCAGCTATAGATTGTTTCTTTGGTTCTTTATGTAGTTAGATGGCTTTTACAAGAGAGCATTGGTAGTGTGTTTAATAAGAAATCATGGAAGTGGGTCTAACAAAGTCATGGTTGTAGGATTAACCAGAGATCATGGGAGTGTCTAATGGAGAGCTTAGAAGTGGGTGTGGAAGAGAGAACATGGAGGTGGGTGTGGAAGAGAGAACATGGAGGTGGGTGTGGAAGAGAGAACATGGAGGTGGGTGTTGAAGAGAGAGCATGGAGGTGGGTGTTGAAGAGAGAGCATGGAGGTGGGTGTGGAAGAGAAGGGATGGAGGTGGGTGTTGAAGAGAGAACATGGAGGAGGGTGTTGAAGAGAGAGCATGGAGGTGGGTGTGGAAGAGAGAGCATGGAGGTGGGTGTGGAAGAGAGAACATGGAGGTAGGTGTGGAAGAGAGAGCATGGAGGTGGGTGTGGAAGAGAGAGCATGGAGGTGGGTGTGGAAGAGAGAGCATGGAGGTGGGTGTGGAAGAGAGAACATGGAGGTAGGTGTGGAAGAGAGAACATGGAGGTAGGTGTGGAAGAGAGAGCATGGAGGTGGGTGTGGAAGAGAGAGCATGGAGGTGGGTGTGGAAGAGAGAGCATGGAGGTGGGTGTGGAAGAGAGAACATGGAGGTGGGTGTTGAAGAGAGAGCATGGAGGTGGGTGTGGAAGAGAGAGCATGGAGGTGGGTGTGGAAGAGAGAGCATAGAGGTGGGTGTGGAAGAGAGAGCATGGAGGTGGGTGTGGAAGAGAGAGCATGGAGGTGGGTGTGGAAGAGAGAGCATGGAGGTGGGTGTGGAAGAGAGAGCATGGAGGTGGGTGTGGAAGAGAGAGCATGGAGGTGGGTGTGGAAGAGAGAGCATGGAGGTGGGTGTGGAAGAGAGAGCATGGAGGTGGGTGTGGAAGAGAGGCATGGAGGTGGGTGTGGAGAGAGCATGGAGGTGGGTGTGGAAGAGAGAACATGGAGGTGGGTGTGGAAGAGAGAACATGGAGGTGGGTGTGGAAGAGAGAGCATGGAGGTGGGTGTGGAAGAGAGCATGGAGGTGGGTGTGGAAGAGAGAGCATGGAGGTGGGTGTGGAAGAGAGAGCATGGAGGTGGGTGTGGAAGAGAGAGCATGGAGGTGGGTGTGGAAGAGAGAGCATGGAGGTGGGTGTGGAAGAGAGAGCATGGAGGTGGGTGTGGAAGAGAGGCATGGAGGTGGGTGTGGAAGAGAGAGCATGGAGGTGGGTGTGGAAGAGAGAACATGGAGGTGGGTGTGGAAGAGAGAGCATGGAGGTGGGTGTGGAAGAGAGAGCATAGAGGTGGGTGTGGAAGAGAGAGCATGGAGGTGGGTGTGGAAGAGAGAACATGGAGGTGGGTGTGGAAGAGAGAACATAGAGGTGGGTGTGGAAGAGAGAGGATGGAGGTGGGTGTGGAAGAGAGAGCATGGAGGTGGGTGTGGAAGAGAGAACATGGAGGTGGGTGTGGAAGAGAGAGCATGGAGGTGGGTGTGGAAGAGAGAGCATGGACGTGGGTGTGGAAGAGGAGCTGGGAGTATAGGAGGGGCAGGGTGAATAAGTTCTCTCACTCATATTTGTTGTGGTTGGGTAAGGTTGCTGAGGACGCCGCCTTTCCTAAGGGTCAACGCCCAGAAGAACCCACTCCTGTATTTTAACACATTCTCACCCATTCTCACCCATTCTCGCCCATTCTCACCCATTCTCGCCCATTCTCGCCCATTCTCACTCATTCTAGCACCAATAGTGACACGCGTACAAATATTCTTTCAGAAATAGCTGCATAAAGGTGAGCGGATTATGCCATCTAGGATATATACACTGACAGGTGTATAGCTCTCAGTGTAGTATATGTATATGCTGAAAGTTGACTTTAATTCATAAAACAGGGATTAAAGTACTTATGACAGGTGGTGGAGAATTTAGATGCAGTCTTAATGGCCCTCGTGTATCAAATAGATTTTAAATATCATTAAGCAATCACCCATCTCATCAGTACACATGTAATTTAACCCTTTTTTCCCCCATATCTTTTAAGTCGTAAATATATATATATATATATATATATATATATATATATATATATATATATATATATATATATATATATATATATATATATATATATATATATACGCACTCACACACACAATTTACCACTAACGGTATCGGTGACTTTATAAGTAAGATGGTTCTCGCATCGACTGATCTGTTACTATTTGTCGGTCTCTCTCTGTCTCTGTCTGTCTGTCTCTCTCTCTCTCTCTCTCTCTCTCTCTCTCTCTCTCTCTCTCTCTCTCTCTCTCTCTCTCTCTTTTGCTTCACAATATTGCACTTTGGAAGATTCTGAACATTTTTTTTCACAATGTCTCGTATAGTGAAGATTGTGAATATTCTGTTCCATTTTTTGTCTTTTATTGAAGATTTAAAACATTCTGTTCTACTAGGTGTCTTTTAGTGAAACGATTTTTGCACTATACTGGTCTCAATCATTCAAGTTTAGTACAATCACTCAAGTATAATCAATAATAACTTTTAACCAAAATGTAGATATTAATATGATAAATATATGAAAGAAATCTTCATGATAAATCTAGTCTTCTTCCGAGTCCATTGCTGATCCAGCGCCACAAATGTACAAAGTTCACACTGGGTTGTGTTGTAGCCCATTTCCAGTGGACTGAATCCCAGATTCCACATATCATATGAGCCGAGTTCTAAACATTCAAAATCCGAAACGTCTTAAATAGCTTAGAGGGGGTTATGCTTCGTTGAATTCTGTTTGATCCATATCCTCCCACAAACAAACATCAGCTGTAACTGTTCTAGACTACAAATAAAAAAAATACATACCTTACAGATGATACCATCCAGATTTATCATATCTCGTTGATATCACAAATATTGTCGTTCGAGAATCATTTAACTTCTAATTCTTTATAAAAAATTATTTGGCATCAGTTGCAAAATGTTCCTGATCC
This sequence comes from Cherax destructor, assembly GCA_009830355.1. Lineage (NCBI taxonomy): Eukaryota > Metazoa > Arthropoda > Malacostraca > Decapoda > Parastacidae > Cherax > Cherax destructor. The sequence goes on from WNWK01003258.1 coordinate 80,264, forward strand.
CGAATAACTTTATCAGTAACTCAGTCTTGTAATGTTCCACCCTTCACCGGCCTAGATAAACATTAAAAATAAACACATAGAGGGTGTCTTGCAAATGGCCTTAATCCTAACATGTTCGCTTATTTGGGTATATTTATGCGATCGTAAACATTACCTAATCTCTCCTATAGGGAGGGAATAGGTGGTGCAATCGCTGGCCCGCGATTTGGCCCACATATGGTAGGTGTTGTACTTGTTATATTCGAGAGAGCGGTGAATTACCATTATTATTATTCACGAGGAAACTCTAAATCCGTAAAAGTTGTGTAACGTCTGGTGAATGGGAAGTAATCAGGTTTGATCCAAGGAAAAGAAGGGTAAGAGAAAAGTGTAGTGTTGGCCTCATGGCTAAAGTTTTAGCGAGGGGAACCACTGATCTACTGCGCTGGAATTACGTATGTTCGGTGCTCCGTGAAAAACAAGTCTATAAAATCGTCTTACTCAGTAACAGCGCCTGAGCAAACCTTGCATCCCGTATTTGGTTAAGATGGGGATAGGGAAAAGGGAGTTGCGATCTCATCCTCCCTGACCTAGTCCTAAGATGACCTAAATTATAATGTATTCTCATTCCCCACATGGGATTTTTTTTTTTACCTCAGTCACCTGGAGCATCATTGGTCAGAGACCAGGTCGCGATTGTAAATAGTATCAAGCCTCCCTCACCCCTTGTGCTAAATGACCCACACGGATTTTGCGCTTCATGTAATACAACGCAATCCAATGCTACATGATGAGTGAAAAAAGTACAAAATATCATCGCTAGTGAGGCTTTGTTGGGTAGGTAGTGAAGGCTGCGTCTTAAGATCACACAGAGTGCACACTTCTCCATCGTGCACGACAAAGAACTTATTGATATTCATAATAAAAATCGTCATACTTTATGCGAAGCGCTGAACTCATGTGGGTTATTCATCACAAGTATAGTTACGGAGGCTCGATTATTCATCAGTTCACGAGATGGAGGAGCGATTCTCGCAGCCAGCCAGGCTTAGGGACACACACACACACACACACACACACACACACACACAGGAAGCTGAAGGGGAAACTTACGAAGCAAGAAGACAAGGGGAGAAAAATGCGATTGAAAACATCATGAAAGCAATAGGAGAAGATGACATGACCCAGCTGGCAAATTTTCTGAGAATAGGGGGGTTTGCAAGAGGAAGAATCCGGCCAGTCAAAGTAATTTTCAAAGCAGAATTGACTCGAAACAGGATCCTGCATGAGAAAGCAAGACTAAGGGATATGTCAGAGTACCGGAGGGTGTATCTCGACCGCGACAGAACATGGGAAGAAAGACAGAAACTGAAAGAGAGGGTACAGAGACAAAAGGAGGAAAGAGAGATGGACAGAAGAACCCAGACTCAGGAGGAAGCTCTAATACAACCACCTTCAGATGTCCCCCAACCTGGACAACCCCAATGCAACCAAACAATCTAACCCAAAACACACATGCCATACCCAATGATTCCACCCACCTCATTACAAACTCCACCTTCACACCAACCACCCATAGTTCCCCATCAGATCTCCCACTTTCCCAACCCCAACGTACCCCCCAGACTACGGTTTTAGAAAAGAAGTTGAAGGTTTGGTATACAAATGCAGATGGTATAACAAATAAATGTGAGGAGTGACATGAAAGAATAAAGGAGACATCCCCAGACATAATAGCACTTACACAAACGAAACTCACCAGGATGATAACAGATGCAATCTTTCCACCTGGATATCAAATCCTCAGGAAAGATAGAGGGAGCAGAGGGGGAGTAGGAGTTGCACTGCTCATTAAGAACAGGAGGGGATTTGAGGAAGTGGAAGGAATGGATGGAATGGGCGAAAGGGACTACATAGTAGGAACAATTCAGTCTGAAGGCCATAAGGTGGTAATTGCTGTAATGTACAACCCGCCACAGAACTGCAGGAGGCCAAGAGAAGAATACGACGAGAGCAACAGAGCAATGGTAGACACACTAGCCGAGGTAGCCAGAAGAGCCCACTTGGGGAGAACAAAGTTACTAGTTATGGGTGATTTCAATCACAAGGAGATTTATTGGGAAAACCTGGAGCCCCACGGGGGTCCTGAATCATGGAGAGCCAAGATGATGGATGTGGTACTGGAAAACCTCATGCATCAACATGTTAGAGACACTACCAGAGAGAGAGAGGGGGATGATCCAGCAAGACTGGACCTAGTATTCACCTTGAGTAGTTCGAACATCGAGGATATCACATATGAAAGGCCCCTTGGAGCTAGTGATCATTTGGTTCTGTGTTTTGATTATATAGTTGAGCTACAAGTGGAGAGGGGAGCAGGAATAGGAAGGGAGAAACGAAACTACAAAAGGGGGAACTACACAAGCATGAGGAACTTCCTACAAGATGTTCAGTGGGAGAGAGAATTGGCAGGAAAACCAGTAAAAGAAATGATGGAATATGTGACAACCAAATGTAAAGAGGCAGAGGAGAGGTTTGTCCCCAAGGGAAACGGAAGTAATGGGAAGACCAGAACGAGTCCTTGGTTCACCCAGAGGTGTAGGGAGGCAAAAACTAAGTGTAATAGAGAATGGAAAAAGTACAGAAGACAAAGGACCCAGGAAAATAAAGAGATTAGCCGAAGAGCCAGAAACGAATATGCACAGGTAAGAAGGGAGGCTCAGCGACAATATGAAAATGATATAGCACCAAAAGTCAAGTCTGACCCGAAGCTGTTGTATAGCCACATCAGGAGGAAAACAACAGTCAAGGACCAGGTAATCAGGCTGAGGAAGGAAGGTGGGGAGTTCACAAGAAACGACCAAGAGGTATGTGAGGAGCTCAACATGAGATTTAAAGAAGTATTCACAGAGGAGACAGGAAGGACTCCAGGAATTCAGAATAGGGAGGTTTACCAACAAGTGCTGGATGAAATACACACAACCGAGGAGGAGGTGAAGAAGCTGCTATGTGAACTCGATACCTCAAAAGCGGTGGGACCGGACAACATTTCTCCGTGGGTTCTTAGAGAGGGAGCAGAGATGTTGTGTGTGCCACTAACAAAAATCTTCAACACATCCATTGAAACTGGGCAACTGCCTGAGGTGTGGAAGATGGCAAATGTAGTCCCAATTTTTAAGAAAGGAGACAGACACGAGGCATTAAACTATACAACTGTGTCACTGGCGTGTATAGTATGCAAAGTCATGAAGAAGATCATCAGGAGGAGAGTGGTGGAGCACCTAGAAAGACACAAGCTTATAAACGACAACCAACACGGTTTCAGGGAAGGAAAATCCTGTGTCACAAACCTACTGGAGTTTTATGACAAGGTAACAGAAGTAAGACACGAGAGAGACGGGTGGATAGACTGCATTTTCTTGGACTGCAAGAAGGCGTTCGACACAGTTCCTCACAAGAGGTTAATGCAAAAGCTAGAGGATCAGGCACACGTAACAGGAAAGGCACTGCAATGGATCAGAGAATATCTGAGAGGGAGGCAACAACGAGTCATGGTACGTGACGAGGTGTCAGAGTGGGCACCTGTGACGAGTGGGGTTCCACAAGGGTCAGTCCTAGGACCTGTACTGTTTTTGGTATATGTGAATAGACTCAGAAGTGTCCCTGTTTGCAGATGATGTGAAGTTAATGAGAAGAATTAAATCAGTCGAGGATCAGGCAGGACTACAAAGAGACCTGGACAGGCTACAAGCCTGGTCCAGTAACTGGCTCCTAGAATTTAACCCTGCCAAATGTAAAGTCATGAAGATCGGGGAAGGGCAAAGAAGACCGCAGACAGAGTATAGTCTAGGTGGCCAAAGACTGTAAACCTCACTCAAGGAAAAAGATCTTGGGGTGAGTATAATACCGAGCACATCTCCTGAGGCACACATCAATCAGATAACTGCTGCAGCATACGGGCGGCTGGCAAACCTAAGAATAGCATTCCAATACCTCACTAAGGAATCATTCAAGACTCTGTACACCATATACGTCAGGCCCATACTGGAGTATGCAGCACCAGTTTGGAACCCACACCTGGTCAAGCACGTCAAGAAATTAGAGAAAGTGCAGAGGTTTGCAACAAGACTAGTCCCAGAGCTACGAAGAAAGGTGAAGGGAAATCGGCCTGACGACACTAGAGGACAGGAGGGTTAGGGGAGACATGATAACGACATATAAAATACTGCGAGGAATAGATAAGGTGGACAGAGACAAGATGTTCCAGAGAGGGGACACAGAAACAAGGGGTCACAATTGGAAGTTGAAGACTCCTATCAGTGAAGAGGCGGGACCAGGAGCTATGACTCGACCCCTGCAACCACAAATAGGTGAGTACAAATAGGTGAGTACACACACACACACACATCCATAACACTTTATACAGTAACATAAATATTTATCATGCTAGAAGTATACTGAAAATTACAGTGGATATTACTAGCTTACAGTTATGCTTTGTTAAAGCTATTTCCTAGAAGTCACAACAGTGTGGGACTGATCCACCTAGGATCAGCCCTACACTACTCTTATTTCACATTATGCACTATAGTGTAAAATTGCCGTTTGCAGAGAAGTGAGCGAAGGACATACACAAACCAGCGCTATACTGAACACAAGTGAGGTTGGGAGATAAACTGTGCAATGTGAGGATGTGATGACACCTCAACAGCCATGACGTTTCACGGCCTCACGCTCTTTTGTACTGTTGTTTGTTGTTGTTGTCTTTTGTACGTACTCTTATTGAATGCGTAAATATAAGAGAAAGCATCACACACCCAACAGCAATGATGATTTTCACGCAGTTGAGTTACTGTTTTCACTTTTAAGGTTAAAATAATAAGATATTACAAGTACCCCAATGAAAATAAGTCACTTTGTCTGACTTTTTTTGAGTTATCCTAGGCAGTTTACACTAGGTATTATAATTGTACTTGTGTGCACCTGTGCCTAAATAAACTTACTTATATCTCCTCTTTGGCACCTGAACGTAGAACAAAACACACGATGAAAAGAAAACGGTTCAGGGTACACGGTGTCATTTTGAGAGGCGCGTGGCAGGGAAAGCCTAGATACATCCACTAGTTCTTGGACTCTTGATGTACCTGTGTGAATTTTGGTCTGTTAGTTGAAGAGTGAATAAACCTTGTAAGTCTGTACGCTTTTGCCTGTCTGTTATTTTTGTTTGCCTTTCTGTCGTCATAATAGTTTTAGACAGACGAGCCAAGACGAGGTCAAATCTTCTTACACCTATTCCCACTATTCACCTATTAGTAAACAGGTAAATGGATGTTAGTCAACGGCCTCAGGTATTGTAATCACCTCTATATTCGACTGGTGAAGCCTGCTGAGCAGCCTAAACGTTTCATCAGTAAGGATTCTGTAATGTTACACACGTGTCTTACTCATGAAATCGCTGTTACCGTATTCCATTCATAATCTGATCAGCTGTTGTGGCTCCCATCCTTGGCAGGCGAGACTTGGGCAAGTCTCCATACACCTGCTGCCCCTGTTACCCTAGCAGTAACTAATGCCTAGGAGATAGTTGCCTGCTGTAGGACATATATATATATATATATATATATATATATATATATATATATATATATATATATATATATATATATATATATATATATATATGGAAAAGTAACGAAGGGCCAGAAAGGAAATAATGCTCACTGCTTGGCATCTTGGATTATCCTCGGTTAATATCCCTCTTGGATTAATAATCCGAAGAAAGTCGTCGTCGTCTTCACAACATCTTGGCTGCCGTCTGTTCCATAGCTTCAGTGAGGTAGATTTGAGTCCTTGATTTTACGAATTATCAAAAGCCAGAGATGTTAGTTACGGAGACAAGTAGTATTGAAATAGTATGGTAGAACAATCAGTGTCTGGTGGATTATCCTGAGTGTCAGCTGTGTGGCATACACGTCCTTGCATTACAAATTAGATTATAAATAAACGCATATTCTTCTTAAATTTCAAGTATGAGTTTGAGAGGTGTTTTGGTGGGCGCAGGAAACAGCAGGTTACATAAATATAAAGACACGTTTTCCTATGTGTTGCCAATATGACATCCCACTCCAAATGCCTAAATCCATTTGGTTTGTGATTATGTGTCCTGAAAGCATCTCAATGCTTAACCTGAATACCCAATGAGACGAACTCAAAATTAACTTTATTCTATTTAACAATCTTGATGCAATGATCTAAAACAAAAACAAAATGAAAATTAAGACACATGTGCAACATCTTGGTATATTTATTGTAGACGTTTCGCCCTCCAGTGGCTTTATCAATACAAATTCAAGGACATGAATGGAAGACAGTCGAACTATATATACAAAAGATGAGGTAATCAGTCCCTAAACCTTGGAGTTGATGTGAAGAGCACCGAAGTCGTGATGATTCTGGAGCAGAGGCAAGAAGGCTGGTGCTTATATACTAACGTCAGGTGGAAAGGGACGGGTAGCAGACGAGGGCATAGTCACTGGTAGGCGGGATTTCCCAGTGGAAGTAGATCATACCCAAGGGATGGGTTAGTTGTAGTAGCCGTGAAGAAGGTTATGTATATGTCCTCTGAACCAAGATTCCATGATGTTGCAGTGTCTGACAACTTGTACAAGAATGGTATACAATACCGACATGATGAAAATTAAGACACATGTGCAACATCTGGGTAACTTAATTTTCATCATGTGTCTTAATTTTCATCTTGTCGGTATACCATTCATGTACAAAAAAAATGGCTGGCACTGCAGTTTAACAAAACTGTGAATGCTAAACTCTCATCAGGGCTGCACGCTCCACTTCACAATACATTAACTGCAAAATACCAAGGCCCCCGCTTCTGTAACCCATGCTCGGTGTACATGCTGCTTTCTTAGGCGCCACACTGCGTCAATTTTTAAGCCTTCTCATATTTTGGAAAACAAAAATGTGTCAATTCTTATAGATAAGGTTAAGTTAAACTCATGTACAAGTCAGTGAGCAGATTACAACAACAGGCGGGACACGGTAGGCAGCAGCTGGTGTTTTGTTTATGAAGAGAAATAAAAGAGTTCCTCCTGACTCACTCCGCGAAGCTTTTGGTCATTTCATTGAAGCTTTTTGCTGTCTCCTGGTTCATCCAGTAACAATTTAGTTTCTCTACACCACTAAAAAAAAGAAACACTTTTTATAGTACCTTGAAAACATAAGACAGTTCAGAACTACACCTCTTCACTTGCTATAAACCATACCACGGGCGGGGATAGAACCCGCGATCAGAGTCATACAACTCCAGACCGACTTGCGATGTGAGGACGTTAATGAGTAAGACACGTGTATTTCTGTTGTTATTAACTTAATAAGTTTAACAGAAAACTGAAGAGGGAGACTATGGAGAGCTTTCCAAATTTGCAACGACGCTCACTGATGCTGGAGACTTCAACGCTCTACTAGGTAGTTATCTCAGGAGCGACGTCTTCCCACACTAACACCAGCACCGACATTTATACTTGACTGGGGAAAAAAATCCAGACTGCGGACTTTCAAATCTCACTGATATCACGTCAGAAACACAAAAACAAAAGTGTGGCATTGACCTGCATATTGAAAATTATACAAAAAAATGTAATATGCCGCTAACTCAAAAAATGTAGTACCTGAATGCATGTCATACAGTGTTCGACCTTTCAATACAACCATGGCTTGTTTTCCTTCGACATGAAAATAAGCTATGGCCTTTTCCAGTGTAATTAAGGCAAGTGGGTAAGGTACCACCTGGATACAAAATTGCAAAAAATAGCTAATTGGAAAACATTTTTTTTTCCACTGTATCGGGCAAATCAGCTCCATAGAAAGTGTCATTTTCTCAAGTAATTAATCTTCAAGGAGGCGAGGAGGGAAACTTGATACGGATATAGGCCTACAGACCCACTGAAGAAAAGCTATTTCCTACTTCCTTCGATCAATATTAATAGACTAATTTCCCAGGAGCTGTCAGAACCCTACGGGTTTATCCTTTCCCCGTGAATAAAATAACCCAGAGGAAAATGCCTTTATCTGCATTAATCGAGTAGAAGAAACGAGACAGTAAACGATGGAGGCAAAGCGAGGTCAACGTCTGTTTAATATCTCTGTACACAGAATATAAATATACAGGGTGTCCCATAAGTCTGGAACTATGCGGAAAAAGAACAAGAAAAAGGGCAATAATAAAAACGTTTATTCATTGACCAAGTTCAACGTTTATTCATTGACCGAGTTCTAGTGTGAGGTCTGTGCAAAAACCATTGATATTCAATAAGACAGCTGTATTCTTATTTATGTAGGATCGTGAAGACACAAGAATTAGTACACACAGCACATCCTGACAGTCACACACAGCCCACCCTACCAGCCACACACTGCACATCCTGACAGTCACACACTCCACATCTTGACAGTCACACACAGCACACCCTGATATCCACACACAGCACATACTGACAGTCATACATAGCACATGACAGCCACACACAGCACACCCTGTGATAGCTACATACAGCACACCCTACTAGCCACACATCACATCCTGAGTGATCACACACAGCACACCCTAACAGTCACATACAGCACACCATACTAGCCACACAGCACATCCTGAGTGATCACACACAGCACACCCTAACAGTCACATACAGCACACCATACTAGCCACACATCACATCCTGAGTGATCACACACAGCACACCCTAACAGTCACACACAGCACATCCTGACAGTCACACACAGTACACCCTGACAGTCACACACAGCACACCCTGACAGTCACACACAGCACACCCTGACAGTCACATACAGCATATCTTGACAGTCACACACAGCACACCCTGACAGTCACACACAGCACATCATGACAGTCACACACAGCACATCATGACAGTCACACACAGCACATCCTGACAGCCACCTCCCGGAGCAAGTCCTTCCACGCTAGCTGTAAGATCATTAAATTTATCGTATATAATCAAGGAGCAGTAGAGAGCTAAATATAACATGGCCCCATGAACTATGATATTCTCTGAAAATGTACTGTGTACCAACCATCACCGCTACTGTGATACTACCCCCCACTACTGTAATGCCATCACCACTGTGATACCATCACCACCACCGTGATACTATCCCCACTACTGTAATGCCATCACCACTACTGTAATACCATCACCACCACTGTGATACCATCACCACCACTGTGATACCATCACCACCACTGTGATACCATCACCACCACTGCGATATCACCACTACTGTGGTACCATCACCACTACTGTAATACCATTACCACCACCGTGATACCATCACCACCACTAATACCATCACCACCACTGTGATACCATCAACATTACTGTGATTCCCTCACCGCTACTGTGATACTATCCCCACTACTGTAATACCATCACCACTACTTTAAGACCATCACAACTACTGTGATACCATCACCACTACTGTAATGCCATCACCACTACTGTAATGCCATCACCACCACTGTAATACCATCACCACTAATGTGATACTATCACCACTACTGTGATACCATCACCACTACTGTGATACCATCACCACCACTGTGATACCATCACCACCACTGTGATACCATCACCACCACTGTGATACCATCACCACCACTGTGATACCACCACCACCACTGTAATTCCTTCACCACTACTGTAATACCATCTGTGGAAAATTTTGGATTTTCCTGAATTCAGCATGGGTAAATTTGAATAATACAATAATTGTGTAATAAATTTCGAGTGAGGGGGTGACGGCGGGGAGGAGACGCCATATTGAATTTAATGTGTGAAGACTGGTTTTAATTATGCATTGTAATCAGGCGTTCTCTGAGGCAAAATTTGGGTGTTTCGGCCTGAATTTGTAATAGGAACCCGTGTTAATGTCCCCTGCTGAAGAATTGGGACAGGAAACTTACGAAACCACCATAATAGGGTGGTGAGAATGGAAAATGAATGATGCGGCGTCATCGCACCTCGCCCAGGAAAGTACGCCATGTTACTTAATAGTTAGATACTGACTGGCCAGTTAGATTCTATTTGTTAGATAGGCGTTAGGGTGTGTTCCACCTGCAACATATATGGTGAGTGTTAATATAAAACTTTCTCTTTATAATAATTGCAGGTATGGTGTTTTAATAATTACAGATGCTGTTAATTAGAAATTTTACCCTGTCTCTGTGTGTGTTAGTGTTCCCATTAATCATTTCTGGAGATCGGGTCCTGAAACTGTCATACAGTCCACACAACTTTAATTACCAGAGTAGCTGGTTTTAATAATATAATTATTAATTTAATGTCAGGTTTAGCTTTTTGTGAGAGTGAAGAAGTGAGCAGTCGGAGAGGCAGTTCAGTGACCTACTGTGACTAGGTCCCACTTACCTCACCCAAATTACTTGCAGGTAATAATTCAGGTAATACACTGTAAACCTCCTGCAGGTAATTTACTCACATAATAATAATTTTCACACCATCACCACTACTGTGATACCATCACCACCACTCTAATACCATCACCACTGTGATACCATCACCACTACTGTAATATCATAAACACTACTGTAATACCATCAACACTACTGTAATGCTATCACCACTACTGTAATACCATCACTACCACTATGATACCATCACCGACAGAAGGGTGCCCTAAATGACAGCAGGGTGGCGTAGATGACAGCAGTGTGGTCTAGATGACAGTAGGGTGGTCTAGATGACAGCAGGGTTTCGTAGATAGTAGCAGGGTGGAGTTGATGATAGCAGGGTGGTCTAGATGACAGCAGGACCACTGTGATACCATCACCACTTATGTTATACCATCAACACCACCGTGATACCATCACCACTTATGTAATACCTACATCACCATTGTAATATCATCAACACTCTAATATCTTCACAATTGTAATGCCATCGCCACCACTGTAAAAGGGTCACTATAGTATCAACATTACATACAGTGGTGATTCCACTATAAAGCACTCAAATGCATTACAATCGTGATTATACGCGTATATATATATATATATATATATATATATATATATATATATATATATATATATATATATATATATATTCATGAGTAACAACTGGGCATCTTTATTCTAGAAGTCTTTCACCTTCTCTACTCGAATACAGAGGCGATTTATTTATTAGGGACAGTAGAAGTAGAGCTAAATATTATAAATGTCCAGATCCATCTTGATCAATGCGACACTAAGGGACTGATCACCTCATATTTACCTCTCCACTGCTTCTTTATTTGACTGAAGAGGCCTACTGGGCAGACGAAGTTCTTTGAGAGTAAAGATACCTTAATGTTGCACGTATGTCTCACTCGACTCACGAAATAGTAATGACACGATTCCAAACAAACCATACCACGGGCGGGGATAGAACCCGCGGTCAGAGAGTCATAAAACTCCAGACCGACGCGCTAGCCACTGGGCCAGCTGACTACAATAAGATTCGTCCAACTAGGTATATTTATACAGCATAGGAAGGTTAGTATAGGCAACTCTGTGACCACAAATGGTATAAATATGCCTACCTGGAGGGCATTCCGGGGATCGACGTCCCCGCGGCCCGGTCTATGACCAAGCCTCCCGGTGGATCAGGGCCTGATCAACGAGGCTGTTACTGCTGGCTGCACGTAGTCCAACGTACGAACCACAGCCCGGCTGATCTGGCACTGACTTTAGGTATCTGTCCAGCTCCCTCTTGAAGGCAACCAGAGGTCTACTGGTAATGCCCCTTATGGCTGGTGGGAGGCTGTTGAACAGTCTTGGGCCCCGGACACTTATTGTGTTTTCTCTTAGTGTACCAGTGGCGCCCCTACTTTTCACTGGGGGAACGTTGCACCGTCTGCCAAGTCGTTTGCTTTCGTATGGAGTGATTTCTGTGTGCAAATTAGGGACGAATCTTATTGAAGCCAGCTGGCCCAGTGGTTAGCGCGTCGGTCTAGAGTTTAATGACTCTGACCGCGGGTTCTACCCCTGCCCGTGGTATGGTATGTCTCACTCATCGACTGCTGACTTTCCCGTGTTGGTGATCTTCTAGTGCTAGATTTAGTGCCTTTGTGAATATTGATTCCAGGAGTACATCATATTCACTAAATTTTTGGCTGTCACAAATCACTGAGAGGGTGTCGATCCCTGGCCTCCCTTGTAGAGGTGCCATACACTACCAGTCACACCTTCAACAAGCGTTCAGTAATCCGGTCCTCTATATTACTCTTTGACAAATTTTTATATTGTAATGATGGTGAAATCTCACCGTCTAAATATAAAGCACAGTTTCCTTTTGTAAGTAAAAATTTAGTGGGCGATTCTTTTGCTTAATCACTGGGAACACATTAAAAAAGTACGTATTTCGTAAATAGATCGCTAAATAATATTGTACTCACCATCTCTCACAAATTGAACACGGACACAAGTAAACGATTTCTAAATAAGCCTCATCGAGGTAGAGTCATTTATTTTCCTGGCAACACCTGGGCCTTGCAACCTATTCTAATCCTCACGGTGAATGCTTACAAATGCTTTACTCAAATTTCTTAGTATAATATATGTTACTAAGGTTTTGGTCTGGTAGGTTAAGTTAGGTTAGTTTATGTTCGGTTAGGAGAGGATAAGTTAGGCTTGATTAGGTTAGTCTAGGTTATCTTAGATCATAGTAAGTTTAGTTTAGGTTATGCTCTGTTAGTGTAAATCTCGTTTTCTCCACCAAATTGGTTGAGTTATTTAGTGTGAGGTAACTGGGCTGCTACTGCTTGTCAACCTCAGTTGATGTTGGTTGAATTGTTTATTCACCCTGGTTGTTACTGAGTCCTCGGGTGAGAGGACAATAGTCACTCCAAGTTAGCCACAAGTAGGACACGTCACAGCAGAGTTACTATACCTGTTACTGTACTGTTAGGTTAGGATAAGTTAGGCTACATTAGGTTAGTCCAGGTTATCTTAGATCATAGTTAGGTTATGCTGTGTTAGTGTAAATCTCGTTTGCTTACACTGTCGTGGACTAATTTTTTTTTACAAATTATAACACCCAATAACCCAAATAAATTAAACAATATATATAATCGGTATTTTTTTTTAATGAAGAGAAAACGAAAACTGACGAAACGGAATGGCAAAATACACTCTCAAATATCCACGTATACATTTTAGTGTCAACATCGCTAAGCGATGATCTTCAACCATCGTTAATTAATCGACGTCACTAAGGAGGACATTCTGGGACGCCATGCCAAACAGATCTTCGAGAAGACCAGCAGGTGTACACGTTTATTTCGTGGGGAGTCGATAAACCCGTAAGATTCATACGGCGCCTAGGATGCAATGAGATGTAATCAAAGAGTAGCTACAGTTTCTTGATTCAAGAGCCTTTCACCAACATCAAGGGATCCCGTGCCCTTGAAGCTCTTGATGGATGATTGCGATGGCAGTGAGTTCACTCTTCTTGAAGAAGATTTGTAACTTAAGAAACTATTTAACTCTACTTTCTTAAAGGAACTTCGTAACTCTTCTTGACTGAAGTAATTTCCCAATAACTGATGAAAGAGATTCGTAACACCTTTTTTTAAGGTTCTTCATAAAAACATTTGATAAAATCTGTCTCTTTCTTCAAGGTAAAAACGTGTACCACACTTTTCTGAATACTAATTTCAATCCACATATAAAAAAAAACGAAAAAAATGTTTTGCATGTTAATTTTCTTGGTGTGAGTGAGACTCTGGGCAGGACGTGAGTGATATCTTACTTTAATTTAATGACTTAAGATGTGAGTGGGTGGGTGAGTTAGGAGTTATGTGAGGGGTGAATACTGATTTGGATGAGGAAGGTGAGTCGGGTGGTGGTTAGGCCGGCTGAGGGTATCAGTAGCAGCAGTAACAGTAGCAGTAGCAACAGCACATCAATACTACAGCAAAAACACCAACAGCGGAAGCAAAAACAATTACAATATTAGACGCAGAAGAAACAGCAGCAGTAACAGTATCGGCAGCAGTAGTAGCAACAGTATCAGAAGTGTACTAAAAAAGCAGCAGTAGCAACAAGGGGAACAACAGAAACAGTAACCGCGATGCAAAAACAGCAGGAACAACAATAACAGCAGCAGCAGCAACATCAACAGCAACAGGAGCAGCAATAAGAGCAGCAGCAACGTCAACAGAAGATCTGCAGTAATTCTCTTTACATTCTGCTGTCATCCTACAGACAAGTATTTATATTCATCATTCAGTGCTACAGTGTCCTACTTGTGGCTAACTTGGGGTGATTATTATCCTCTCACCCGAGGACGACAAGTAGTAACAACCAGGGTGAATAAACAATTCAACCAACATCAACTGAGGTTGACAAACAGTAGCAGCCCAGCTACCTCACACTAATTAACTAAACCAATTTGGTTGAGAAAACGAGACTTACACTAACAGAGCATAACCTCAGAGGCTATTAAGGAAACTAAGGCACACGGAATAGGAGGAGAATTTTTTTCCTGGGTAGAGGCATGGTTGACAAATAGGCGGCAGAGAGTTTGCATAAATGGGGAGAAATCAGAATGGGGGCACGTCTCAAGCGGTGTCCCACAGGGGTCAGTTTTGGGCCCCCTGTTGTTTACAATTTACATCAACGACATAGATGAGGGAATAAATAGCAACATAAGCAAATTTGCTGATGACACCAAAATAGGCCGTCCAATTCATTCTAATGAGAACATTAGAGCACTCCAGGATGATTTGAATAGACTGATGCAGTGGTCGGAGAAGTGGCAGATGCAGTTTAATGTAGACAAATGCAAAGTTCTAAATGTTGGGCAGGACAATAACCATACCACATATAAACTGAATAATGTAGATTTTAATACTTGTGATTGCGAGAAGGATTTAGGAGTTCTGGTTAGCAGTAATCTGAAACCAAGACAACAGTGCATAAGTGTTTGCAATAAAGCTAAGAGAATCCTTGGCTTCATATCAAGAAGTATAAATAATAGAAGTCCTCAGGTTGTTCTTCAACTCTATGTATCTTAGGCCTCATTTAGATTAGGTTAGGTTAGGTTAGGCCTCATTTAGATTATACTGCACAGTTCTGGTCACCGTATTACAGAATGGATATAAATGCACTGGAAAACGTACAGAGGAGGATGACAAAGTTGATCCCATGTATCAGAAATCTTCCCTATGAAGATAGACTGAGGGCCCTGAATCTGCACTCTCTAGAAAGGCGTAGAATTAGGGAAGATATGATTGAGGTATATAAATGGAAAACAGGAATAAATAAAGGGGATGTAAATAGCGTGCTGAAAATATCCAGCCAAGACAGGACTCGCAGCAATGGTTTCAAGTTGGAAAAGTTCAGATTCAGGAAGGATATAGGAAAGCACTGGTTTGGTAATAGAGTTGTGGATGAGTGGAACAAACTCCCGAGTACCGCCATAGAAGCTAAGACGTTGTGTAGTTTTAAAAATAGGTTAGATAAATACATGAGTGGGTGTGGGTGGGTGTGAGTTGGACCTGACTAGCTTGTGCTACTAGGTCAGATGCCGTACTAATTCCTTAAGTGGAAGTGACCTGACTACCTGGAGTTTACCTGGAAAGGGTTAACTCCAGGTGGTCGGGTCTAAGTAGGGAAGTGATGGGCCTGCCTTGCATGGGTCAGTAGGCTTGCTGCAGTGTTCCTTTTTTCTTATGTTCTTATGTAAACTACCATACCACAGGCGGAGCTAGAACCCGCGATCAATGTCATAAAACTCCAGACTGACGTGCTAGCCACTGGGCCAGCTCGCTACAAGATACGTCCAACTAGTGATATATTTTATACTGAGAAATTTGAGTAAAGCATTTGTAAGCATTCACAGTGAGGATTATAATAGGTTGCAAGGCCCAGGTGTTGCCAGGAAAATAAATGACTCTACCTCGATGAATCTTATTTAGAAATTGTTTACTTGTCCGTGTTCAAATTGTGAGAGATGGTGAGTACAATATTATTTAGCGATCTATTTACGAAATACGTACTTTTTAATGTGTTCCCAGTGATTAAGCAAAAGAATCGCCCACTAAATTTATACT
The DNA here is from genome assembly GCA_009830355.1 of Cherax destructor. Lineage (NCBI taxonomy): Eukaryota > Metazoa > Arthropoda > Malacostraca > Decapoda > Parastacidae > Cherax > Cherax destructor. The sequence goes on from WNWK01003258.1 coordinate 96,392, forward strand.
TACAAAAGGAAACTGTGCTTTATATTTAGACGGTGAGATTTCACCATCATTTGAATATAAAAATTTGTCAAAGAGTAATATAGAATAATATAGAGGACCGGATTACTGAACGCTTGTTGAAGGTGTGACTGGTAGTGTATGGCACCTCTACAAGGGAGGCCAGGGATCGACACCTCTCAGTGATTTGTGACACATTGTTCGATTCAAGAGAATATGAAATTTCTCTGTATACCCTCCTTAGGCAGCCAAAAATATAGTGAATATGATGTACTCCTGGAATCATTATTCACAAAGGCACTAAATCTTGCATTAGAAGATCAACACGGATAAGTCCGAAGTCGATGAGTGAGACATACCTGCAACATTAAGGTATCTTTACTCTCGAAGAACTTCATCTGCCCAGTAGGCCTCTTCAGTCAAATACAGAAGCAGTGGAGAGGTAAATAGGAGGTGATCAGTCCCTCAGTTTTACATTGATCGAGGTGGATCTGAACATTTACCTCTACTTCTACTGTTTCTAATACGTAAATCTCTGCATTCGAGGAGAGAATGTGAGAGGCTTCGAGAATAAAGATGTCCAGCTGTTACTCATGAACGTGCAGGTATTGTATGTCATTAATATAATGATAAATCAGTATTCCCTAGTGCACCATAGGGCTAAGGGCTACCCCCACCTTTACGTACAATCTTAAACACCAACAGCAACGCTATCAACACATGAATATTAAAAAAGATTCCCAAGGACATCCTGAACAAGGGCGTGTATGTTCTCCCATCATAACATTGTCCGAATGTAGTCTATGTATGGGAAACAGGAAGAACTCTGAATAATAACATATACGAACACAAAAGAGACGTCAATACAGCCAATGAGAATAATGTCTGTTTTGTCATGTGCGTGACTACAACCACAATATTCTGACAACTGTACACTGGAATATAATGTATATAGTAAATTATATAAAAAATCAAATTACAGAATAGAAAAAACAATGGAAGTTTCCGGAAACTATGTGTAAATGACTCTTCATCACATTGTTTTGTTTCATGTGATCCTATTTTAACTAGTCCGTTTCTCCATGATGAGTTAAAAGCTGTATTGTCTGACCTACCTGACACTTCCCGACAAAAGTTGGCACTGGGAAACTTCTTAAGACAAGATAAAAAAACAGCATAAATTTGCTCTAACTGCTGGCACTGAGTCCGTTGCTTTGTGTACGCATCTTAAGTGCACAATTCTCTGTCACACAATACCCAGACTTGTGAAAAGGAAGTTAAGACGACGTTTCGGACCATCCTGGACTATTGCCAAGTCACAATTAACTGAGCAAAAGCCAACACCAGTTGTTGCTTGACAGTGCTCCAGGACGGACGGAAATATATTAACATCCTTTTCCTAAGTGTGGGTGTTTTTTCCTAAGTGTGGGTGTTTTTCCTAAGTGTGGGTGTTTTTCCTAAGTGTGGGTGTTTTTCCTAAGTGTGGGTGTTTTTCCTAAGTGTGGGTGTTTTTCCTAAGTGTGGGTGTTTTCCTAAGTGTGGGTGTTTTTCCTAAGTGTGGGTGTTTTTCCTAAGTGTGGGTGTTTTCCTAAGTGTGGGTGTTTTTCCTAAGTGTGGGTGTTTTTCCTAAGTGTGGGTGTTTTCCTAAGTGTGGGTGTTTTTCCTAAGTGTGGGTGTTTTCCTAAGTGTGGGTGTTTTTCCTAAGTGTGGGTGTTTTTCCTAAGTGTGGGTGTTTTCCTAAGTGTGGGTGTTTTTCCTAAGTGTGGGTGTTTTTCCTAAGTGTGGGTGTTTTTCCTAAGTGTGGGTTTTTTTCCTAAGTGTGGGTGTTTTTCCTAAGTGTGGGTGTTTTTCCTAAGTGTGGGTGTTTTTCCTAAGTGTGGGTGTTTTTCCTAAGTGTGGGTGTTTTTCCTAAGTGTGGGTGTTTTTCCTAAGTGTGGGTGTTTTTCCTAAGTGTGGGTGTTTTTCCTAAGTGTGGGTGTTTTTCCTAAGTGTGGGTGTTTTTCCTAAGTGTGGGTGTTTTTCCTAAGTGTGGGTGTTTTTCCTAAGTGTGGGTGTTTTCCTAAGTGTGGGTGTTTTTCCTAAGTGTGGGTGTTTTCCTATGTGGGTGTTTTTCCTAAGTGTGGGTGTTTTTCCTAAGTGTGGGTGTTTTTCCTAAGTGTGGGTGTTTTTCCTAAGTGTGGGTGTTTTTCCTAAGTGTGGGTGTTTTTCCTAAGTGTGGGTGTTTTTCCTAAGTGTGGGTGTTTTCCTAAGTGTGGGTGTTTTCCTAAGTGTGGGTGTTTTTCCTAAGTGTGGGTGTTTTCCTAAGTGCGGGTGTTTTCCTAAGTGCGGGTGTTTTTCCTAAGTGCGGGTGTTTTTCCTAAGTGCGGGTGTTTTTCCTAAGTGCGGGTGTTTTTCCTAAGTGCGGGTGTTTTTCCTAAGTGCGGGTGTTTTTCCTAAGTGCGGGTGTTTTTCCTAAGTGCGGGTGTTTTTCCTAAGTGCGGGTGTTTTTCCTAAGTGCGGGTGTTTTTCCTAAGTGCGGGTGTTTTTCCTAAGTGTGGGTATTTTTCCTAAGTGTGGGTGTTTTTCCTAAGTGCGGGTGTTTTTCCTAAGTGCGGGTATTTTTCCTAAGTGTGGGTATTTTTCCTAAGTGTGGGTATTTTTCCTAAGTGTGGGTATTTTTCCTAAGTGTGGGTATTTTTCCTAAGTGTGGGTATTTTTCCTAAATGTGGGTGTTTTTCCTAAGTGTGGGTATTTTTCCTAAGTGTGGGTATTTTTCGTAAGTGTGGGTGTTTTACATAAGTCTGGTGTTCTACCTAAGTGAGGGTGTTTTACGCATAAAGAAAACTGATAATGAGGTATATTACATTGACCTGAGGATACCTGCTCGTGCCAATAGTTGCATGAAGCTTTCTCTAGAGTACAGCAACACTGAAAATTTGAAGCCTCCCCGATGACGCGTTCTTAAGTTATAAACGATATACTCGGACGAAAAATCAGTCACTATAAGGAACCTTTGAGGATACCTAACAATGATGTGTTTAGGACCAGTACGGCCATCATAGATGCTATGATGGGCTCATGATCTAAGATATTAGAATTGTCCTCTATTTCCATGGTTTGAATTTTATTGTCTTTAATTTCCAAAGGACTATGATCCCAAAAGGGTTAAGGTTTTCCCTAAATATAATAAAGGATAGTACCAAACACAGGTTTTTATTACATACTTGACCAAGGGGTCTCTGAGCCTGTGGGAGCAAACATATAATGATGGGTAAGTTCACCATATTTTCTAGACTTTTGGGATTCCATGAAGCTGACAGCTGTCTCTTCTTCCTCCCTGGTGTACTAGAGATAGGTATCAGGTAGTGTGGATGTACATGTGCAGTCCCACACCATCTGCTTGCCGTCTGTCCAGTCTTGCAGAGTAATTCCATCTGGAGGCTTTTGGCTGTCATCAGATCTGCATAACTGGGGTGGCTTCCTTATTGCTGATCAACCGGTTGTTGCAAGGTTCCTCTTGATGATATTAATCTCTTCATGACTTGCAATCTTTCCCTCGGATCTGCGGCAAATAAGACCATGGTACCCAAATCCGTCTGTCGATTCACTGCCGCAAATACACCAGTGTTTGGCGAGGACAGGGGCGGCAAGGCGAAGGAAAACACCAATGTGGATGATCTGCGGATCGAGGCGTGTGCCAAGGAAGGAGTCGGGGAGAGCCAACAGGAAATCCCCTGCATAAAGAGCGCTCACTGCTATGAGGGGGGCTATGTCCATCCTCGACACACTAAAGCATTGTTCTCCAATATTGGGCCATCCGAGTGTAAGTATTTGTGGATGTTGGGGCTGCAGGTTTGGTTTCAGAGCCCGTTAGATTATCCCAGAGCGTAGCTCCCTCAGTGAACTCCAACATTGTCCCTAAAGTGCTCAGTGAGAATTGCTGCTACAAGTTGACTGCATGCCACACATGAAGATAGGAAAGCAGGGAGTGCAATCTGTGATGCCTTGCGGACACCAGTACCTCCTAGTCTGACTAGAAGTGTAGCTTAGTCCTACTGTCCGTCTTCTAGAGCCAAAGTTAGGCACTTTTGTAAATATCTGCCTCAGGAACTAAGGAAATATTAGTCTGGGCAAAAAAGATATATATATATATATATATATATATATATATATATATATATATATATATATATATATATATATATATTATATGAAGACAACCACTATGAAAATGAGAATTAGCGCTTTCGTGACTACTCACATTATCAAGGAGTAGTCACGAAAGCGCTTGGAATTCCTCTATTTTTTCATAGTGGTTGTCTTGCATATTTTGATATCACCTGTTTGCTGTGATCTTTTTCCATATATATATATATATATATATATATATATATATATATATATATTGAGAAAACACTATGAAAATAGAGAATTCAAGCTTTCGTGACTACTCACATGTGAGTAGTCACGAAAGCGCTTGGAATTCTTCTATTTTTCATAGTGGTTTTCTTGCATATTTTGATATCACCTGTTTACTGTGATCTTTTGCATATATATATATATATATATATATATATATATATATATATATATATATATATATATATATATATATATATATATACGTATATATATATTGTCTAACCAGACAATCAGTGGTTATCAGCCACTATCGTGGGTCGTAAAACTTTTACGGCTTCCGTTCACCGCCACTTGCATTCAGGGTAACTTTCTACGCAGCCTGAGTGGTGTCGGGACTATCCTTAAGCAGTGATTTACGGCCAACGGGTGCAGCTTGTCACTAAGATACACAACAGAGAATCAGCAGTAGCTGAGTCAAATCACGAGAACTTTGTAACATGCGGGAAAAAAATTGCAGTATAAAAGCGCTGGGAGGAGCTACTGGTCATACCAGTCTGCTCCCTCTAGCTGTGTCTTTTTACTGCACCTTAAGCTTCTTATTTGCCGCTTATTGCATATAATTACTGAGAGTAGGAGGAGGAGGAGGTAGATTTGTTAGGTCTCAAGCCACTGACTGCGGGGGTCATTAAGCCAGGTAGAGTGTGGGGAATTAAGTGGGTGCTTGACTGTATATTAGGTGAGAGGGATTAAGTGGGTGCTGGAATGTATATTAGATGAGGGTGATTAAGTGGAAGAGGTAGTGAATAATAAGGGGGAGAGTAAGTTTTGGGAGAAGGCGGGTAAATAAACGTCTCAAGAGAGTAAATAAATTTGTTAGGGGAAGATAATGAATAAGAGGGGAAGATTATAATGCGTTGATGGTGAGGTGTGTGAGTGAGGTACAGACGAGCTATCAGGAAATGGAGTGGGGAATGAGAAGGGTATGTAAGTGCAGTTAGTGGAAGACAGGAGGTGGAACGTGAGGAAATGGCACTAGCAGGTGGAGAGGGAAGGAGGGAGATTAGAAGTTCAAGATGGATGTTCAGTCATTGTGAACATAACAGTAATGAGGTTGTTCAGTACTGTTATGTTCTTAAGTCGGTTATAAATAGAGCTAAGACACTCATAGTAAACATTATTAGTTTAACTAACTGGTATTAATTTCTAATGCTAAGATAATAAATCCTCTGAGATAATTGAAATATACAACATACATTTAAAATTAAAATAAAGATTAATATTTTTCGATGTATTAATCTTTAATTATGCCCTACAGGCATAATTAACTCCGCTTTTACAGCTGCTAAAGGCTCGATTGCTAGCGCACTCATCTTACACACTGAAGTCCGTGGTTCGATCCCTGGTACGGGTGGAAACATTAGGACGTGTTTCCTTAAGACACCTGCTGTCCCTGTTCACCTAGCAGTAAAATAGGTACCTTGGTGTTAGTCGACTGGTGTGGGTAAGATCCTGAGGACAAAATTGACCTAATTTGCCTGACATGTTCTGCATAACAGGGGGCTTTCTATATAGTAAAATGTAAAATTTGTGCATGTACCTGTTGAAATAAGGATTATTATTATTATTATTATTATTATTATTATTATTATTATTATTATTATATTAAAATATATGAATAACCCAAACAGATCTGTAGATATGTACTTCATTACATGGATCCAAATGTGGTACTGCTGACAAAAGTGAGGACAAGACACTTTGCAGAACACGATTTTATTGAGACTACGTTTCGCTCAGTGTAGAGATTTGTCATATTATGGTATCAGTTCAACGTGACCTAAGCTTTTGACTCTAAGTCATTCCATCCATGGTTTTGCAACTAAATATGTGCATCAAGATTTCTGCATCATTGCTTTTGCAACTACATACTTTCCAACTAATTTAGTTTCTTTTCGTTAAAGCACCATGATTTTGTCACTGGGATTAAGAGCCTTAATATTTGACTTCGATCAGGTGCGCTCTGGTTATTCCAGTTTCTCGACCCGCTTATGGGTTTATATTTCCGGGTGAAATACCCAGCCCTCCTTTCCCTGAACTGACCTCAGGGTCAGGTGTCTGGTCTATACTTCACCGTAGGATAAATCCGAAGGGTAGTTACCGGGTTGTCCCCACTCTTTTACTGATGTTGGGGGGAAGGGAAGATACCCTAAGAGAGCAGGTTCCCCCTCCTCCTCACTCTCTTGCTACCCGAGAAGTGGGATAACCAGAAAGAGCTTGATATCGGTGCCTTTTCCGTCCCACATTCTCACTTCCCAGTGAGTATGATTCTTGAGATAGAGAGAGAGAGCAGGTACCTCTTAAAGAAATCGGGTGTATAACAGAGTGATTTACACTTCAGTAGGTGTTGCAATTATGTGATGAAGGATCGAGCCTCTACCACTCTTCCCTCTGAAGGATCCACGCGAGTTTAGCACTTCGCAAAAACAAATTCGATAAATAAAACCATGTACCTCTTAATCCTCTCTTTCCCACTGTTCCGTGAGATGGTAACTCTTCCTCCTCCTGTCCTTGAATGATAATGTCTGCCATTTCTGGATACAATCTATCAACACCCTTTCTAAACACACAAAATACGACCCACCATGTAGTTGCCAACGATATTTAGGTTAAGACCATTTTGAGTGTGCAGATTTCAGTAGCATCTTGCGACGTGAACTGTCTGATGTACAAACCAGTTTTAGGTTTGATTAGAAGTGTTTCTGGCAGTTTTGCATAACCATACATGATCAAACTAAATGCAAAGTATTTAATTAGCCCTATGATCACTTTCTTGTACACTATGTACTTGATTATCCACTTATTATGGAATATGCAGTTAGTAAAATAGCCTATGTGATATGTTAAGGTATTTTATGAAAATAAGATACCTGACAAATTAAGCCTATATCCTAAATTTGTTTCCATATATAAATCTAGTTGTACTTCTGTTAACCCATTTTGTAGCCGTTCCTAGGCTTTTTGAGTATCAATACGCTCTTGCGCTACCCTCCACAGGATGGATATACCTTTGAAGAGTTTCGAGAGTTTCTCTACTGTCTGAGCCCGGCCATATGAGGTGCACATTAAACTAACCGCTTTTGGCGGCAAAATCTAATTAAAAAATCTATTGCTCCTGGAGTACTCTCAAAAGAGCTGTGCAGTCTATCCCTTCAAAGGATGTGCCTTGATTCTATAGAGAGCTCTTGATCCATAGAATTGGAACTACCCTCGGATCAAACCATATTACCTCCCATTTTCTAGGCGCTGTTTGACCCCAATAGGTTCAGCCCTTCCTCATGAATTTAATAATATTGATTATATAATTCATCTCAACATCTTCCCCACACATAGTTTGTGATCTGATATTTAAGGTTAATAGTTTGCTAAGAGCGTAGATATTGACCAGGTGTTCTGGGAGAACACCACTTGACTTTTATTCTAATATTCTTAAAAATAGTAAGTATATGAAAGACAAAAGTCACAATATTCATTGTTTAGAAGTCATTTGGGGTCTGTTCGGTAAAACAATTGAAATTATTTTATAATATAGCTGGGTAGAAAAGGAGATAAGAAGCTCAAGAAGACAATGGTGATGGATATACGATGCTTGGGAAGACAATGAGATATGATGCTTGGGAAGACAATGAGATATGATGCTTGGGAAGACAATGGTGATAATTTGTTTTGGGAAGATAATCTCATAAGATGATGAATTTTTTTAAATCACGAACCGAAAATAAATTCAGAAAGTGCCAGTGGAAATACCAAGAAATATAAGAAACTATAAAATTTCTTAGAAAAGTCTTGCCGAATCTTAATCTAAATCTGCCAGTAAAAGAAAATAATGGATAATGGATTTTCAGTAAACAGTGTTTTTTACAGACAGGTCTACGGTTTTGTTATGGGACATCCTCTGAGGCTATTTTTGGTCGAGTTATTACCACATGATATTACTTCTGGGTCATTTTCGGATGCGATACATGGAAGTTATCTTCTCAGTGTGTCCAGAAGGGACACATTAAAAAGGTATTTGAATAGTTTTTGGACACATTAAGCGATTTGCATCCTATTATCTTAACATGAATTGGAAGCCGAGAAGAATCTCCCTTTCCTCGACGTTCTTTTAAGTCGAATAGATATAAATATCGACACAACAGCGTATATAAAAGACATGCACTCTAGCGCTGTTTCTGATGTTATGAGCAAAAGGTTATGAAGTCAATAATTTTGTCGTTGTTGCTAAGAGCTTTTGATGTAAATGGTTTAGAAAACCGACAAGTTGTAGAATGAGACAATTTTGCAGTATTTAAGAATCTTTATTATAGAAACGTTTCGCCAGCCAGTGACTTCTTCAGTCCAGTACAGAAATGTATATTATCCACAATAGTTTATCTTGTAAACTGTCAGAAATTTAAAAAAAAATCAAAATCTCACTTAAAGACTTAAGTAAATACTTAGTACTACTTTAAATTAAAAGTTTGGAGAAATATAAGTCTCGTGTCATCGAGTACGTAGTAATATAGCATACATATACAATAATACTATTAACAGGTTGGCAGCCAGAAATAAGCTGTGACAGCGTTGGACAAGGGCGTGTACTTGATTCTTTGCAAGTAATATCAAGAGAAGGTAAGTGTGGGAGAAAGTAATAAGTTTTAATTAAGGAAATGTAATGAACACAAAAGGAAGTTCAGATGCGGTAATGAAGGAGTGTTGTGTTTGGTCAGGTACGCGATGGAACTCATAACAGATTTCATAATTGGAAACATGTATTCAAATCTCATTATTATATAAAATGACGTATTGTTGAATCAAACATTGTTGCCTGAATTCTAAACTTTAATTTATTTGAAGGGTAATATAATTTCAACATTATAATTTGAACACAAGTCCATAAACATCTCACTAAAAGACTTTATGGAGCTGGAAGAGGTGTGGAGAACAAGGAGGGTCAAACTCCAGGTTCAAATCAGTCGAGGTCAAGTAACACCCACTCATAGTCAGGTCAATAGAGATCGGCTCACACATTGGGGTTCAGGTTCGATCCCTGGTACGGGTGGAAAACATTGGGAGAGTTTCCTTAAGACACCTACTGTCCCTGTTCACCTAGTAGTAAAGAGGTACCTGGGTGTTAGCCGACTGGTGAGGGTCGCATCCTGGGGACAAAATTAACTTAATTTTCCCGAAATGATCTACATAACAAGGGGCTTTCTATATAGTATGTCAGTGATATTAACAGGATCTGTGTAAGTTGTACTTGTAGAAATAAAGATTAGCATTATTATTATTATGCATGTTTATTGAGGGGCCACAGATATATCAGATCATTTTTTTAAAATGGTGAAGGTTTATAAACTAAAGGAAGAGGCAGTTAGGGTAAGATATAAACAACGAGGTTGAAGAGATATGGGATAGATTTAAGAATATAGTGTTAGAGTGTTCAACAGAAGTGTGTAGTTACAGGAAAGTGGGTGAGGGAGGGAAGAAGAGCGATTGGTGGAATGATGAGGTAAAGAGAGTAGTGAGAAAGAAAAGTTAGCATATGAGAGGTTTTCACAAAGTAGAAGTGATGAAAGGAGGGAGGAGTATATGGAGAGAAAAAGGGAGGCTACGAGAGTGGTGAAAGAGAAATCAGAGAGTGGGTGAGATACTATCAACAAATTTTCCAAGATTAAGAAAATGTTTTGGAGTGAGATTAATATGTTAAGAAAGCCTAGGGAACGAATGGACTTGACAGTTAAAAATAAGAGAGTAGAGCTATTAGATAGAGAGTTGAAGTATCGAGGAGGGAATATTTTGAGGAACTGTTTAATGTTGATGGAGATAGGAAAGCTGTGATTTCGTGCACTGGATAGGGAGGTATAACATCTTGTAGGTGTGAGGAAGAGCTAGTTGTGAGTGTGAGGGAGGTGTGTGAAGCAGTGGGTAGAGTGAATGGGGTCAAGCAGCTGTGATTGATGGGATAAAATAGAAATGTTAAAAGCAGATGGGATATAGTTCTGGAATAGTTGGTGCTTTTATTTAATAAATGTATGGAAGAGGGGAAGGTATCTAGGATTGGCAGAGAACATGCATAGTTCCTTTGTATAAAGGTAAAGGGGACAAAGAGAGTGTTAAAATTATAGGGGAATATGCCTGTTGAGTATACCTGGTAAAGTGTATCGTATAGTTATTATTTAAAGAATTAATAGTAAGACGGAGAGCAGGATTGCAAATGAACAAGGAGGCTTTAGGAAGGGTAAAGGGTGTGTAGAGCAAGTGTTTACAGTGAAACATATAGGTAAGGGTAAAGAGGTTTTTGTGGCATTTATGTATTTGGAAAAGACATATGATAGGGTGGATAGGAGAGCAATGTGGCAGATGATACAAATGTATGGAATAGGTGGTAGGTTACTGAAAGCAGTGAAGAGTTTATAAGAGGATAGTGAGGCTCAGATTAGAGTGTGTAGGAGAGAGGGAGATTATTTCCCAGTAAAAGTAGGCCTTAGACAGGAATGCGTGATGTCACCATGGTTGTTCAATATATTTATAGATGGTGTTGTAAGTGAAATAAATGTTCTAGCGTTGGCAAGAGGTGTGGGGTTAAAAGATAAAGAATCAAATACAAAGTGGGAGTTGTCACAGTTGATTTTTATTGATGACACTGTGCTTTTGGGAGATTCTGAAAATAAGTTGCAGAAGTTGATGAACGAATTTGGAAGGGTATGTAAAAGAAGGATATTAAAAGTGAAAGTAGGAAAGAGTAAGGTGATGAGGATAACAAATAATTTAGGTAATGAAAGATTGGATATCAGATTGGAGGGAGGGAATATGGAGAATGTGAATGTATTCACATATTTGAAAGTGGACTTGTCAGCAGATGGGTCTGTGAAAGACGAGGTGAATCTTAGAATTGATGAGTGTAAAAAGATGAGTGGAGCAATGAGGAGTCTGTAGAAACAAAGCACGTTATCCATGGAAGCAAAGAGGGGAATGTATGAGAGTATAGTACTACCAACTCTCTTAAATGGGTGTGAAGCATGGGTAGTGAATGTTGCAACAAAGAGAAGGCTGGAGGCCGTGGAGATGTCGTGTCTGAATATAATGCAGGGAATCCTGAGATTAGAAGGAGGTGCGGGGTTTCCAAAAATTATTATCCATAGGGAATAGGAGGAATTGTTGAAGTGGTTTGGACATTTAGAGAGGATGGAACAAAATAGAATGACTTGGAGGGCATATAAATCTGTAGTAAAAGGAAGGAGGGGTAGGAGTCATCCTAGAAAAGGTTGGAGGGAGGGGGTAAAGGATATTTTAGTGTGCGAGGTCCTTGCACTTCCAGCAAGCGTGCGTGAGCATGTTAGGTAGGAGTGAGTGGAGACGAATGGTTTTTACGACTTAACGTGCTGTTGGAGTGTGAGCAAGGTAACATTTATGAAGGAATTCGGGGAAACCGGTGTTGATATGTAGCACTTTTTTAACTGTTGTGTAGGTGTGCCTCTGTCAATGATGGTGAAAATGCTTCTTCTTTTTCTGGTCACTCTGCCTCGGTGGGTTACCCTGCCTCGGTGGGTCACCCTGCCTCGGTGGGTCACCCTGCCTCGGTGGGTCACCCTGCCTCGGTGGGTCACCCTGCCTGTTGAATTAATAAAAAAAACTATTTTCAGATGATACGTCTTGGTTGTGACAGTTAACTTATAACTTGCTTCATCCAGCTGAGGCCATGTGATAAAGAATTCATGTGTTAAGTAAGGAATTCAGGGGAATTTACCTTAGACAGGAAAAGCAGGAATGGATGAACATTAGAATGTGGTGTCCGGAGAACTGCTGGCTTTTCCCCAAGCAGTTGTTTCCTGCCCTCTCCGGTGTTATCAAGTTTACAATCCACTAGAGGAGTAACAGTGTAAGTAAATCATGACCTGCCCACTTCGTCCTTGTAAGGGAAAACCCCTTAGCTACGAGAATGCAGTTTCTGTGACTTTCAAGTTTCTCTCGTGGGGAACTTACAGCGCATGTGTTCCAGACCCTTTAACTAAGGTACCTTGACGGTCGTGATGGGCTCCAAGGAACTGGAGCTCACTTCCATTTCCCTGAATCGGATCTTATTGCCTCCAGTGCCCTAAAGCTCTGTATAAACGCTACGAGCTTAATGATCCAGTGAAATAAATAAATTTTAATTCTGTGTTCTTGGAGGGTCGCTGAAGCGATGTCTCTCAGGGGAACCGAACTGGTGCTTAATCTTGCGGCAAAAGTTTTGGTGTCGGTGATGTTCGACACCTGAGCAAGTTAATGAACTGGAATCATCTGGCGAAGGATCAAACGAAAACTTTGGAAACGGTCGGCTTCAAACTTCACGCTGTTCCCTATAAGTCTGAACACAAACATATAACATATATATATATATATATATATATATATATATATATATATATATATATATATATATATATATATATATATATATATATATATATATATAATGTTTGTGTTCAGACTTATAGAAACACAGTGAAGTTTGAAGCCGACCTTTCAAGTTTTCATTTTATCACTAACTTTAATTTTCTACTTTCCATATGTTTTGAGAACTTTTTTTAAAACGGTGAGACATTCGAGAAATGAATGATCGCGGATGAAGTAATGTCTCTGTCCACAAAATTAAGTAAAGTTTGAGACCTTGAGAAGAATATTGGCCTTAATCCTAACAGTTAGGCCACCCACATCTCTCTGGGGTTGAAGTCCTTGCTGGTATCAAGGTGTGAGATTTGTCATCTGGCAGGGTTCTCTCTCTCTCTCTCTCTCTCTCTCTCTCTCTCTCTCTCTCTCTCTCTCTCTCTCTCTCTTCTCTCTTTCTCTCTCTCTCTCTTATTCCTTGGGTAACTTTGATAATAGGCTGGGCGAATGATTTTGTTAGTGGGTTTGTGTCTGAGAAAGACCTGCCAAGTATGGGCCAGTAAACCTGCTGGAGTGTTCCTCCATTCTTATGTTTACATGTTCTCTCTCTCACTCTAGTTCAAAGTTTCTGGGACGAGTTTTACTCCCGTCAAACTCCTGGGTGAGCTGAAGAGATCAGTAATAAATCTTGCTTCCCAGCGGGTGGTTCCAGCGGCGTCTCCTCTATTTATAAACCCATGACACACTGCCTTTGAACTTTCTGGCCTCCACACGCACCGTCCAGGGCTCTCGGAGTCAAAATATGCAAGCGTTTAGTGAGCGATGACGATATGAGTCGATATGAAAGAATATATTTTTTTGTGAACGGGGGAATGGTGAGAGAATATTTAAAGAATGTTTGAAGAATGTTAAAAAATTGATATGTATAAATATTTAAAGAACATTAAAAGAATTTTAAATTTAAGGCAATGTGCTTTTTTAATGTTATCGATATTTTTTAATTATTCAGTTAGGAGGCGAAAATTTGTTAAATTGTTTTTTTTTCAACTACAGGTTCATGTTCAGATACACATATATCAGTTGGTGGCCCAACCATCTTTTAACAGCTTGTGGACCAGGCCCAGTGAACCGGGCCAGTACCTACTCAACAGGCGGTCAAAACTCTCACCTATGACCTGACTCGCAGGTAAATGAATACAAAAAAAGTGTCCCAACTCACTTTCAAAACGGGAGATAAGGTCAAGATGACGGCCATCTCGCCTGTTTGCATTAAAACTGTCTTTTTTTCGCCACTAGAGATGTCTCCTGCTACTGATGCTGCTACTGATGCTGCTGCTGCTACTGATGCTGCTGCTGCTGCTGCTGCTGCTGCTGCTGTGACAACTTTCTCACCAGCAGTGTTGATCTTTCACGTGTTTACAACCTAATGATTTCTACAGTGTGACCTGATCTGTCCCTTATCCTCCTACATCACATTGATCGTCGTAGGCTGGACCAATGTCTGACAGTGTCAGAAGCTTCGTCTGGGAGTGACCCGCGGGGGCGGTGACCTCCGGAAACAACTCCAGGCAAACTGTACAAGAAGTGATGTCCATGTGCATGAAAGGTGACATCCATTTGTAAAATAAGTGACGTCCCACTGTACAAAAGATGGCCTAACAGTGAGTATAAAATGACGTCTTCAATCTAATCACCAACAGTGAAAGTTATGCTAAAAAAAAACAGGAAACGAAAAGTTACGCAAAAAACATTTACTACAATTAAATTAAAAGAAAAAAATGGTTAAGTTGACCATGCAAGGCCCTGTGGACACTGCAAGGCTCTGTGGACACTGCAAGGCTCTGTGGACACTACAAGGCCCTGTGGACACTGCAAGGCTCTGTGGACACTGCAAGGCCCTGTGGACACTGCAAGGCTCTGTGGACACTGCAAGGCTTTGTGGACACTGCAAGGCTCTGTGGACACTGCAAAATATAGGAAGAATAAAGAGAAGATTATTATTTTAATAATTTCCTCCCCCCCAAAAAAAAATAATGCTCTCAACACTGAGAGGAGAAATTTCCTAATGAGGCAATAAATAAATTTCATGGAAAAGTTTGGAGAAAGGAATGAAGTGGAAAGACCAGGAAGAATAATCCCTTGTAATATTAGATGTAATCACATGACCCCCGTCCAAGGAGGTACTTTGATGCCGTTGAGTCTCTTGTTCCAAGGAACTGGAATTAGACTCCTTTTCCTTGAATCGAACTTGAAGAATTTCATCCAAGGAATGATCAGACCCACGAATGTTAGAAAGTACTTCCTCGACTTACACACACACACACACACACACACACACACACACACACACACACACCAGGATGTGAGGGTCTTAGCTAATATCACTAAGTGGACTAGTCCCGTCAGCCTCCCGGGGTGAGGCTCAACATAAGCCCAGGGGTGTGGGGCTTAGTGCTCCTCACACCGGGGCTCAGCTGTGAGCTCCACCCTCAGTGTAGTGGACTTCTGTTTATATATTATTTGATCCAGATGTCATTAAGTTCCTACAACTTAGATGTTATTTACAATAGGCATTCCTCATTCTAGATATTCTTCGGTCTACATATTCTTCAATCTAGATATTCCTCAGTCTAGATATTCCTCAGTCTAGATATTCCTCAATCTAGATAGTCCTCAGTCTAGATATTCCTCAGTCTAGATATTCCTCAGTCTAGATATTCCTCAGTCTAGATATTCCTAAGTCTAGATATTCCTCAGTCTAGATATTCCTCAATCTATATATTCCTCAGTCTAGATATTCCTCAGTCTTGATATTCTTCAGTCTAGATATTTCTCAGTCTAGATATTCCTCAGTCTTGATATTCCTCAGTCTAGATATTCCCCAGTCTAGATATTCCTCAGTCTTGATATCCTTCAGTCTATATATTCCTCAGTCTAGATATTCCTCAGTCTAGATATTTCTCAGTCTTGATATTCCTCAGTCTATATATTCCTCAGTCTAGATATTCCTCAGTCTAGATATTCATCAGTCTTGATATTCCTCAGTCTATATATTCCTCAGTCTAGATATTCTTCGGTCTACATATTCTTCAATCTAGATATTCCTCAGTCTAGATATTCCTCAATCTAGATATTCCTCAGTCTAGATATTCCTCAGTCTAGATATTCCTCAGTCTAGATATTCCTCAGTCTAGATATTCCTCAGTATTGATATTCCTCAGTCTAGATATTCCTCGGTCTAGATATTCTTCAGTCTAGATATTCTTCGGTCTAGATATTCTTCGGTCTAGATATTCTTCAGTCTAGATATTCTTCGGTCTAGATATTCTTCGGTCTAGATATTCTTCGGTCTACATATTCTTCAGTCTAGATATTCTTCGGTCTAGATATTCTTCGGTCTAGATATCCTTTTGTCTGGATACCATTCAGTCTAGGTTTCCTTCGGCGTAGAAATGCTTTTGTTAGATACCATTTAGCACATGTACAACAGGTCAATGACTAGGATCCTTAATGAGAAGATTGTAGCCAGCCAGGTATCCCTCACCTTGTTGTAGCTAGCCAGGTATCCCTCACCTTGCTGTAGCCAGCCAGGTATCCCTTACCTTGTTGAAGTTAGTCAGGTATCCCTCACCTTGCTGTAGCCAGCCAGGCATTCCTCACCTTGCTGTAGCCAGCCAGGTATCCCTCACCTTGCTGTAGCCAGCCAGGTATCCCTCACCTTGCTGTAGCCAGCCAGGTATCCCTCATCTTGCTGTAGCCAGACAGGTATCCTCACCTTGATGAAACCAGCCAGGCATCGCTCACCTTGTTGTAGCCAGCCAGGTATCCCTCACCTTGCTGTAGCCAGCCAGTTATCATTCACCTTGCTGTAGCCAGCCAGGTATCCCTCACCTTGTTGTACCCAGCCAGGTATCCCTCACCTTGATGTAGCCAGCCAGGTATCCCTCACCTTGTTGAAGACAGCCAGGTATCCCTCACCTTGTTGAAGCCAGCCAGGTATCCCTCACCTTGTTGAAGCCAGCCAGGTATCCCTCACCTTGCTGTAGCCAGCCAGGTATCCTTCACCTTGCTGTAGCCAGCCAGGTATCCCTCACCTTGTTGACGACAGCCAGGTATCCCTCACCTTGTTGAAGCCAGACTGGTATCCCTCACCTTGTTGAAGCCAGCCAGGTATCCCTCACCTTGTTGAAGCCAGCCAGGTATCCCTCACCTTGTTGAAGCCAGCCAGGTATCCCTCATCTTGTTGAAGCCAGCCAGGTATCCCTCACCTTGTTGAAGCCAGCCAGGTATCCCTCACCTTGTTGCTGTAGCCAGCCAGGTATCCCTCACCTTGTTGCTGTAGCCAGCCAGGTATCCCTCACCTTGCTGTAGCTAGCCAGGTATCCCTCACCTTGCTGTAGCCAGCCAGGTATCCCTCACCTTGCTGTAGCCAGCCAGGTATCCCTCACCTTGCTGTAGTCAGCCAGGTATCCCTCACCTTGCTGTAGTCAGCCAGGTATCCCTCACCTTGCTGTAGCCAGCCAGGTGTCCCTCACTTTGCTGTAGCCAGCAACGTATCCCTCTGTTTTTTGTAGCCAGCCAAGTGGTTCCCACGGTGCCCTCGTTAATACACATACTGCAACAGCAATTAAATTTGTACTGTAATTCATTATACATTCGGAGATATGAATTAGGATTCCTATAATTATTTTTAAATAAACTCTTCTGTATTTGCTAAAGAGGACCTCAGTTGGAGGTCGAAATATACAGATTTTCTTATTCCGTTTGTATGTCTCCATGTGGATGGGTCTATCTTTTGAATCATAAGTGTTTATTACGCGCACACCCACACACACACACACACACACACACACAAACAAACACAAACACACACACACACACACCCATGTAATATTAATGTAAAAATTAAAAATTTTGTACCAAAAGAACCTTAAAAAACTTACCTAACCTTATTATAACAAGCGCAATTTAATTTAGCCTAATCAAACTAAATTAATTTTAGATAACCTTACAGTAATTTAATAATAAACAAACACAATGAAATATTTTTATTTCGTTAGGTTCAGAATGATTTTTGCGAAATTATTGTATACACAAATTTTCGCTTGCCTTGTTCGGCAAAAAGAGCGTTGCTCTTTAAGCCAAAATAGCAAATTTTACCTATTCGGCACGACATATATATATATATATATATATATATATATATATATATATATATATATGTGTTTTATTAAAGATAGGTAGGAAACCACTTGGAGACAGAACACGGAATTAAAGAACTGTATATTGCTGGATAACGGTAAATCTTGGTCGTAAATCTTGTTACAGTGGTCACTGTATTAGGGACTTAGTGCGATATGGGGGCGGCCGGGCCAAGGATTTCACGTGAGTAGATCAAGTGAACTAATCAGGACGAAGGTTCAGGTAAGCGATATTATCAAGTCTCAGGAGGTGAGAAAACGAAGTGGATACGATCTTAAGAAACTCGTTTGGTGTTTAAAATCGTTTTTTTCCCTTTCGTCAGACTATGTTCCTTAGACAAGGATCTGGTAACAATTAATTATACTCGAAATATTCATGATGCTACACGATATAAAGCATGTTGTTAGTGTGAGTTACATGTTGTTAGTGTGAGTTACATGTTGTTAGTGTGAGTTACATGTTGTTAGTGTGAGTTACATGTTGTCAGTGTGAGTTACATGTTGTTAGTGTGAATTACATGTTGTTAGTGTAAGATACATGTTGTTAGTGTGAGTTACATGTTGTTAGTGTGATTACATGTTGTTAGTGTGAGTTACATGTTGTTAGTGTGAGTTACATGTTGTTAGTGTGAGTTACATGTTGTTAGTGTGAGTTACATGTTGTTAGTGTGAGTTACATGTTGTTAGTGTGAGTTACATGTTGTTAGTGTGAGTTACATGTTGTTAGTGTGAGTTACATGTTGTTAGTGTGAGTTACATGTTGTTAGTGTGAGTTACATGTTGTTAGTGTGAGTTACATGTTGTTAGTGTGAGTTACATGTTGTTAGTGTGAGTTACATGTTGTTAGTGTGAGTTACATGTTAGTGTGACTTGCATGTTGTTAGTGTGAGTTACATGTTCTTAGGGGGGAATTTCATGTTGTTAGTGTGAGTTACATGTTGTTAGTGTGAGTTACATGTTGTTAGTGTGAGTTACATGTTAGTGTGAATTGCATGTTGTTAGTGTGATTTACATGTTGTTAGTGTGAGTTACATGTTGTTAGTGTGAGTTACATGTTGTTAGTGTGAGTTACATGTTGTTACTGTGAGTTACATGTTGTTAGTGTGAGTTACATGTTGTTAGTGTGAGTTACATGTTGTTAGTGTGAGTTACATGTTGTTACTGTGAGTTACATGTTGTTAGTGTGAGTTACATGTTGTTAGTGTGAGTTACATGTTGTTAGTGTGAGTTACATGTTAGTGTGAATTGCATGTTGTTAGTGTGAGTTACATGTTCTTAGTGTGAATTTCATGTTGTTAGTGTGAGTTACATGTTGTTAGTGTGAGTTACATGTTGTTAGTGTGAGTTACATGTTAGTGTGAATTGCATGTTGTTAGTGTGATTTACATGTTGTTAGTGTGAGTTACATGTTGTTAGTGTGAGTTACATGTTGTTAGTGTGAGTTACATGTTGTTACTGTGAGTTACATGTTGTTAGTGTGAGTTACATGTTGTTAGTGTGAGTTACATGTTGTTAGTGTGAGTTACATGTTGTTACTGTGAGTTACATGTTGTTAGTGTGAGTTACATGTTGTCAGTGTGAGTTACATGTTGTCAGTGTGAGTTACATGTTGTTAGTGTGAGTTACATGTTGTCAGTGTGAGTTACATGTTGTCAGTGTGAGTTACATGTTGTCAGTGTGAGTTACATGTTGTTAGTGTGAGTTACATGTTGTTAGTGTGAGTTACATGTTGTCAGTGTGAGTTACATGTTGTTAGTGTGAGTTACATGTTGTCAGTGTGAGTTACATGTTGTTAGTGTGAGTTACATGTTGTTAGTGTGAGTTACATGTTGTTACTGTGAGTTACATGTTGTTAGTGTGAGTTACATGTTGTTAGTGTGAGTTACATGTTGTTAGTGTGAGTTACATGTTGTTAGTGTGAGGTACATGTTGTTACTGTGAGTTACATGTTGTTAGTGTGAGTTACATGTTGTTAGTGTGAGTTACATGTTGTTAGTGTGAGTTACATGTTGTCAGTGTGAGTTACATGTTGTCAGTGTGAGTTACATGTTGTTAGTGTGAGTTACATGTTGTTAGTGTGAGTTACATGTTGTTAGTGTGAGTTACATGTTGTTAGTGTGAGTTACATGTTGTTAGTGTGAGTTACATGTTGTTAGTGTGAGTTACATGTTGTTAGTGGGATTACATGTTGTTAGTGTGAGTTAGCATGTTGTTAGTGTAGTTCATGTTGTTAGTTAGAGTTACATGTGTAGTGTGAGTTACATGTTGTTAGTGTGAGTTACATGTTGTTAGTGTGATTACATGTTGTTATCATACATATGTTGATTAAGTCGAGTTATGTTGTAAGTGTAGTTACATGTTGTTCAGATGTGAGTTACATGTTGTCTAGTGTGAGTTACATGTTGTTAGTGTGATTACATGTTGTTGTGTATACTATGTTGTTATGTGGAGTTAATGTTGTTCCAGTGTGAGTTACTATGTTAGTATGTACGTTACATGTTGTTAGTGTGAGTTACATGTTGTTAGTGTGAGTTACATGTTGTTAGTGTGAGCTACATGTTGTTAGTGTGAGCTACATGTTAGTGTGACTTGCATGTTGTTAGTGTGACTTGCATGTTGTTAGTGGGACTTGCATGTTGTTAGTGGGACCTGTCATTAGCGTGAGTAACGTCAGATAGGTTTCACTGTTCTTTAGTCAAATAACGAGACATCGCATCAGCCTGTGGGACCAGCATACGCCTCAGGGATGTTAAATCACTGCCCACAGGATGGGTTTGTAGTATCTTCCATCCACAGGATGTTGATAACTATCATCCACACGATATGTTGATAACTACCATCCACACGATATGTTGATAACTACCATCCACACGATATGTTGATACCTACCATCCACACGATATGTTGATAACTACCATCCACACGATATGTTGATAACTATCATCCACACGATGTGTTGATAACTATCATCCACACGATATGTTGATAACTACCATCCACACGATATGTTGATAACTATCATCCACGGAATATATATGTGGATGACTACCATCCACAGGATGAGTATGGAGTGACTATCGCCCATAGTATGGTCATGCAGTAACTACTATCCACGGGATGGGTTAATTACTGCCCACAGGATGAATATGAGGTTACGACAACTCACTGAATGGTTATGGGGGTTCTGGAGCTGTTAATGTCAATTCTTTCACATAGACTTAAACTGGAACAAACTCTCGCCGTGTCTTCTCTGGAAAGATGGTGACACAAGTGCTCTCCAAACATGAAAAATACATGTCAAAACACAGTGGCTGGAGCAGTTTACAAATTTGAGAGGAAATTTTAAACGACATTTCGGAAAATTATGAAGTTCTTTTTTAATAATATTCCAGGACAGACCGAAAAGTCTTCTAATATTTTCTCTCTAAAATGTGAATTATCTGCGAACCCTGAATACTTCCTTATGGTACCTACATTTTTTTTTTTTTTTTTTTTTTTTGCTTGCCTCAGTAAAGGCGGACTGCTGGCTGGCTTACAGGACCTGTAAAAAAAGGTCTCTTCGAAACCATCTTCGGACAATCCTGTGCAGTGATTCTCTGATTTTTATTAAATAAGCTTAAAATTTAGCTCCAGTAAGCCAGTAAATGCTGAAATGCTTAAGGGGTCATCATCTGAAAAATTCCCGTGTCAAGAGAGCCCTTGTTCTTTGCCTCCTGACCACCAAAAACACACCACCCTCATGAGGCGCCATTGCAACAGCCTCAGTAACATAGCCAACAAGACACGAGGCAGTAAATAAATTCTAAGGCATAATGTACTTAAAAGTCCACTTATTCAACTAGTTTTTTCTTTGTGTATTGCTGGAAGAGCAAGCTGTTGATACCGCCCACTTAGTTCTGTTAGTGTTTCGTAAAGGACGACCTTAAAAGTCTTACGACCAGGATATTTTTCCATTATGGTATTGTGTGAAGGACGACCTTAAAAGTCTTACGACCAGGATATTTTTCCTTTATGGTGCTGTGTGAAGGACGACCTTAAAGGTCTTCAGACAACAAATCATTCAGTACCATCATGGCTGAAAAGAAACAGCAACATTTTAATTTTTATTGTGTTTCAGAATTGTAATGCACTCTAACGACTTGTCATTAAGTTATAAAAGAGATTCTTATAACGAGATTATTATTATTATTATTATTATTCAGTTAAAGAAATTGATAAATCCGTGCGGCGTCTAGTAACGTATAATGAGGTAAACGCATTGATGGCTCACGAGTCAGCATCAACGGCTACTAATTTCAGAGTTGAGGAAATTGTTTTCAATTATTGCAGCTCTTTGTGGATGTGCCTTGCTGCCGGTGAAAGGCTTCTGATTCATTGAATCGGAGCTACCTTGCATTCCCTGGGATTTATGCTCTTATATTTACGCGAAGCTCTAAACCCGCGTGGGTCATTCTACTCAAAGAGTGGAATCAAAACTTTTAAGAATAAAA
Organism: Cherax destructor; assembly: GCA_009830355.1. Lineage (NCBI taxonomy): Eukaryota > Metazoa > Arthropoda > Malacostraca > Decapoda > Parastacidae > Cherax > Cherax destructor. Next base: position 118,827 of record WNWK01003258.1, read on the forward strand.
AGGCACAATACCGTGACTGGAACAACACACAAACAACTCGCACATGTGACAATGTGCGAGTTGTTTGTGTATTGAATTTCTCAGTTCCGACAAGGACGCTGAGAGTGTCTTGACGCGGCTATGACTCCAGACACTCGCTGCAGGCTCTACCCTCCGTCCACAAACGGGTAGACAGTCAGGCTGAAGGGAGAGTCGTGGCTCTCATCATTGTGATCCAGGATCAAATACTCGGCCGGGATTTTTTTTAGGATTAAATCTGGTTACCTCGACTTCTGGCACTCTGTAATCCCTACGGCTATAAAATATATATGGTTTAAGCAATCATTTAATAAAGAAAAAGCATCAGATTGCAATAACCCAGGGAGGGAAATATTGGATTACGAGATTTATATTTTAAGACAGAAATGAGTTGGATACAACACCATGATCTCAATAGAGTTCAAGACACAGGTGCAGAACACGTTTTTACTGTGGCAATGTTTTGCTCAACACAGAGCGAAAGGTTGTCACTACTCTTGTTCGCACCTGTCTTCTCTCATTACACTGAAGGAATCTAATCTACGGGAAGAAAACCGATCATTTTATAGCTGTCCAGGTGGTGTAGTTATTAGTTGACAAAAGCTCTTCTCCATAGACACTTAGCCTGTTTTGTGTGTGTGTGTGTGTGTGTGTGTGTGTACTCACCTAGTTGTGGTTGCAGGGATCGAGTAATAGCTCCTGGCCCCGCCTCTTCGTTGAACCCTACTAGGTCCACTCTCTCTCCCTTCCCCATGAGCTTTGTCGAACCTCTTCTTAAAGCTATATATGGATCTTTGCATTTTGCCTTTAGCATTAAGTTTACCTTTTTTCAAACTTAAATATAAGGCTTGGCTCTACCATACTCTTGTCTTCTATTTTCTCTTCAAAATTTCTTTCTTTGTTTCTTTCTTTCTCTCTCCTCACATTTGTATATTCATTTGTGTTCTTGAATCTTTGATAATTTTTTTTTGACTCAAGGATCTTCCTTTTTTTCCATAGCTCTCCAGCGCCGTCCCTTAACCTATCATTTATTATCCCATCTTATATTCATATTCGTAATAAACTGTTTACTTCTGTTTTCATATACACAACAGAACTTACTTATATATGTTGTTGTTCTCAATCTTCTTTTATTCGAAATTTTATTTCCTTTTCAACACAGCCATAAACAATGACCGTTTAATCTCTACCAACAGCACCGTTAGTAATATAGAGTTATTTGCAATATCTTTCATTCCTTAATTAATATTGTCTTTAGCAGTAAATTATTTAACTAATACCACCACCTGTTGTCTAATCTCTGTTTTTTTTTTGTCTTGTGAATTTTTTTAACACTATCTTCATTCTTAGATTTATATTCTTCTAGACCTTTCCTCTCGTTCTCTAAGATTTGTTTGACACTGCTAGAAATGCCCTGTGCTAGCTTCACCTGCTGCCACAGGTGTTCTAATTGTGTCTTGTGCTTAGTTATTGCTGCCTATCTTCTATTTTATAGCCTAGTAAACTCTTAATTTCCTTCTCAATATTATACTTAATATTGTTAATTTTTCACCTCTCTCTCTCTCTTCATCACCTCATTTTAATGTCTCCTGTATTTGCTGTAAGGAGGCCAATAAACTTCTATTTCAATTTTACTCATTCTATCCATCCATCCATCCATCCATCCATCCATCCATCCATCCATCCATCCATCCATCCATCCATCATCTATCCATCCATCCATCCATCCATCCATCTATCCATCCATCCATCTATCCATCCATCCAGTGGTTTCCTTGACCGTGGGTGAATAAGCATAGCTGTGCTTAGGCCGTGTAGGTCTGTTTACTCTGGAAAGTATAAAAAATAACAATACCGTGACATGAACGACGTTTCGGTCCGACTTGGTCCATTAACTAGCCACAAAGCAGCGCGTCTGGGTGACGTTTCGGTCCAAGTCGGACGGAAACGTTGTCATAAGTGTCATTCTCCCGTGTGCGGGTTATTTATGTAGTGTTCTGTTTACTCTGTTTTCCTTGATATGTTAGATACATTATTTATGTGTGTGTGTGTGTGTACTCACCTAGTTGTGGTTGCAGGGGTCGAGACTCAGCTCCTGGCCCCGCTACTGGGTATCTGCTCTCCCTGCTCCATGAGCTTTATCATACCTCGTCTTAAAACTGTGTATGGTTCCTGCCTCCACTATGTCTTTCTCTAGACTATTCCACTTCCTGACTACTCTGTGGCTGAAGAAATGCTTCCTAACATCCCTTTGACTCATCTGAGTCTTCAGCTTCCAGTTGTGTCCCCTAGTTTCTGTGTTCCCTCTCTGGAACATCCTGTCACTGTCTACCTTGTCGATTCCCCGCAGTATTTTGTATGTCGTTATCATGTCTCCTCATGTGTGTGTGTGTGTGTGTGTGTATGTGTGTGTGTGTGTGTGTACTCACCTAGTTGTGGTTGCAGGGGTCGATTCATAGCTCCTGGCCCCCGTCTCCTCACTGGCCGCTATTGGGTCACTCTTCCTGCGCCATGAGCTTTATCATAGCTCTTCTTAAACCTATGTATGGATCTTGCCTCCACTACATCGCTTCCCAAACTATTCCACTTCCCGACCACTCTGACACTGAAGAAATACTTCCTAACATCCCTGTGATTCATCTGAGTCTTCAACTTCCAACTGTGTCCCCTTGTTGCTGTGTCCCATCTCTGGAATATTCTGTCTCTATCCACCTTGTCAATTCCTCTCAGTATCTTATATGTCGTTATCATGTCCTCCCTATCTCTCCCGTCCTCCAGTGTCGTCAGGTTGATTTCCCTTAACCTCTCCTCGTAGGAAATACCCCTTAGCTCCGGGACTAGTCATGTTGCAAACCTTTGCACTTTCTCTAGCTTCTTTACGTGCTTGGCTAGATGTGGGTTCCAAACTGGTGCTGCATACTCTAGTATGGGCCTAACGTACACAGTGTACAGGGTCCTGAACGATTCTTTTTTAAGATGTCGGAATGCTGTTCTTAGGTTTGCTAGGCGCCCGTATGCTGCAGCAGTTATTTGGTTGATGTGCGCCTCAGGAGATGTGCCTGGTGTTATACTCACCCAAGATCTTTTTCCTTAATTGAGGTTTGTAGTCTCTGGCTCCCTAGACTGTACTCCGTCTGCGGTCTTCTTTGCCCTTCCCCAATCTTCATGACTTTGCACTTGGTGGGGTTGAACTCCAGGAGCCAATTGCTGGACCAGGCTTGCAGCCTGTCCAGATCCCTTTGTAGTTCTGCCTGGTCCTCGTCCGATTGAATCCTTCTCATCAACTTCACATCATCTGCAAACAGGGACACTTCGGAGTCTATTCCTTCCGTCATGTCGTTCACAAATACCAGAAACAGCACCGGTCCTAGGACTGACCCCTGTGGAACCCCACTCGTCACCGGCGCCCACTCTGACACCTCGCCACGTACCATGACTCGCTGCTGTCTTCCTGACAGGTATTCCCTGATCCATTGTAGTGTCTTCCCTGTTATCTCTGCCTGGTCCTCCAGCTTCTGCACTAATCTCTTGTGTGGAACTGTATCAAACGCCTTCTTACAGTCCAAGAATATGCAATCTACCCACCACTTTCTCTCTTGTCTTACTGCTGTCACCCTGTCGTAGAACTCCAGTAGGTTTGTGACACAGGATTTCCCGTCCCTGAAACCGTTTTGGCCGTCGTTGATAAGCTCATCCCTTTCTAGGTGCTCCACCACTCTTCTCCTGATAATCTTCTCCATGACTTTGCATACTATACATGTCAGTGACACTGGTCTGTAGTTTAGTGCTAAATTCCTGTCTCCTTTTTTTAAAAATTGGAACTACATTTGCTGTCTTCCATACCTCAGGTAGTTGCCCTGTTTCGATAGACGTGTTGAAGATTGTTGTTAAGGGTACACACACCTCCTCTGCTCCCTCTCTCAGGACCCATGGAGAGATGTTACCCGGCCCCATCGCCTTTGAGGTATCTAGCTCGCTTAGTAGCCTCTTCACTTCCTCCTCAGTTGTGTGAATTGTGTCCAGCACCTGATGGTGTTCCCTACCTCTCCGCCTTTCTGGAGGCCCTTCTATCTCCTCTGTGAACACCTGTGTGTGTGTGTATGTGTGTGTGTGTGTGTGTGTTAGTTACCATTTTGTCCTAGGCACATGTCAATTAGACACTAGGCCTGTTGTATGTATGTATGTGTGTGTGTGGTGGAACACTTCAAATGTTTCTGCCCCACGGGAATTGAACCGGCCCTCCGTGCGTGAAGCGAGAGCTTTACCCACTGGGCCACCGGGGGCGTGTGTGTGTGTGTGTGTGTGTGTGTGTGTGTGGTGTTATCTTGTATACCTGCCACACATAAGAAAATTACTCACCGTGCTGTCACACAAATGGTGTCATTATGACCATCACCATCATCATCACCATCACTATCACTATCATCATCACCATCATCATACATCTACACATCATCTATCCATCCATCATCACCATCATCACCATCATCATCACCATCATCACATCATCATCCCATCACCATCATCATCATCATTTCATCATCACCATCATCATCATCATCACCATCACCATCATCATCATCACCATCATCACCATCACCATCATTATCATCACCATCACCATCATCATCACCATCATCACCATCATCATCACCATCATCATCACCATCATCATCACCATCATCATCACCATCATCATCACCATCATCATTATCATCACTCATCATCCATCACCATCATCATCATCCATCATCATCACCATCATCATCACCATCATCATCACCATCATCACCATCATCATCACCATCATCACCATCATCATCACCATCATCATCATACATCATCTCTCATCATCACTCATCATCATCACATCATCCATCACTCATCATCATCATCACCATCATCATCATCACCATCATCATCACCATCATCACCATCATCATCACCATCATCATCACCATCATCATCATCACCATCATCATCACCACATCACATCATCACCATCATCATCACCATCATCATCATCCATCCATCATCCACCATCATCACCATCATCACCATCATCATCACCATCACATCATCATCATCACCACATCATCATCATCATCATCACCATCATCATCATCACCATCATCATCACCATCATCATCACCATCATCACCATCATCATCATCATCACCATCATCATCATCACCATCATCATCATCACTATCATCACCATCATCACCATCATCACACATCATCATCTCATCATCATCATCATCACCATCATCACCACCATCATCACCATCATCATCATCCATCATCATCATCCACCATCATCATCATCACTCATCATCATCATCACCATCATCACTTCATCACCACCATCATCACCATCATCATCATCACCATCATCATCATCACCATCATCACCATCATCACCATCATCATCACCATCATCACCATCATCATCACATCATCATCATCACCATCATCACCATCATCACATCACCATCATCATCACATCCATCATCACCATCATCACATCATCATCACCATCACATCATCATCATCATCACACCATCATCACCATCATCATCATCACCATCATCATCATCATCATCATCATCATCACCATCATCACATCATCACCATCATCATCATCATCACCATCATCATCACCATCATCATCATCATCCATCATCACCATCATCACCATCATCATCACCATCATCATCATCATCACATCATCACCATCATCATCATCACCATCATCATCATCATCATCATCACACCATCATCACATCATCATCACCATCATCATCATCATCATCATCATCATCATCATCATCATCATCACCATCATCATCATCACCATCATCATCATCATCACATCACCATCATCACCATCATCATCCACCATCATCACCATCATCCATCATCACCATCATCATCATCATCATCATCATCACCATCATCATCATCATCACATCATCTCATCATCACCATCATCACCATCATCATCATCACCATCATCATCACCATCATCACATCACACTCACACATCATCACCATCATCATCACCATCACCATCATCATCATCATCACCATCATCATCACATCATCATCATCATCATCATCATCATCACCATCATCATCACCATCATCACATCATCATCATCACCACCATCATCACCATCATCATCTATCATCACCATCATCATCATCATCATCATCACCATCATCCATCATCATCATCACTCATCATCACCATCATCATCACCATCATCATCACATATCATCATCACCATCTCACATCATATCATCATCATCACCATCATCATCCACTTCTCTTCTCACCATCCACATCCTTCTACCTCACCCACTCCACCCTTCCTTACCCTCACCACTCACACCTTCCTCACCTCACTCCATCACCACTTCTCACTCACCCACTCCACCCTTCCACTCTCACCATCATCCTTCATCATCACCCATCCCACCTTCCTTACCCTCACCCACTCACCCTTCTCTACTCACCCACTCCACCTCTCCCTCACCATCCCATCACCATCCTCCCTCATCATCCATCACTCTTACTCACCCATCATCTCATCTCACCTCACCCATCCACCCTCTCCCTCACCACTCCCACCCTCACCTCACATCACCTCTACCTCACCACTCCCATCCCTTCTTATCCTCACCACTCCCACCCTTCCTTACCTCACCACTCACACCTTCCTACCCTCACCCATCCACCCTTCTACCCTCACCCACTCCCACCTTCCTACCTCACCACTCACCTCTCCTCACCATCCACCCTTCACTCTCACACTCCACCTTCTACCCTCACCCTCCACCTCACCCTCACATCACTCTCTCACCATCACCTTCTTACCCTAATCCACCTTCCTTATCACCACTCCTTCCTTACTCTCCACTCCACCTTCCTTACCCTCACCCACTCCCACCCTTCCTTACCCTCACCCACTGCCACCCTTCCTTACCCTCACCCACTCCCACCCTTCCTTACCCTCACCCACTCCCACCCTTCCTTACCCTCACCCACTCCCACCCTTCCTTACCCTCACCCACTCCCACCCTTCCTTACCCTCACCCCTCCCACCCTTCCTTACCCTCACCCACTCCCACCCTTCCTTACCTCACCCTCCCACCCTTCCTACCTCCCCCACCCTTCCTTCCCTCACCCACTCCCACCCTTCCTTACCCTCACCCATCCACCTTCCTTACCCTCACCCACTCACCCTTCCTACCCTCCCTCCACCCTTCACCCTCACCTCCCACCCTTCCTTACCCTCACCACTCCCACCCTTCCTTACCCTCACCCTCCACCCTTCCTTACCCTCACCTCCCATTCTCCTCTCCACCCTCCTTACCTCACCTCCACCTTCACCTCACCCACTCACCCTTCTACCCTCACCTCCCACCCTTCCCCTCACCCTCCCCCTTCCTTACCCTCACCCTCCACCCTTCCTACCTCACCCTCCACCTTCTTACCCTCACCACTCCACCCTTCCTTACCCTCACCCACTCCCACCTTCTTCCTCACCCACTCCACCCTTCTTACCTACCCTCCACCCTTCCTTACCCTCACCCTCCACCCTTCCTTACCTCACCACCTACCTTCACCCTCCCTCACCTTCACTCACCTCCACCTTCCTTCCCTCACCCTCCCACCTTCCTTACCTCACCCTCCACCCTTCCACCTCACCCTCCCACCCTTCCTTACCCTCACCACTCCCACCCTTCCTTACCCTCACCCTCCACCCTTCTTCCTCACCCTCTCCCACCCACTCCTTCCCTCACCTCCCCCCTTCCTTACCCTACCCACCCCCCCTTCTATCTTCCCTCACCACTCCACCCTTCCTTACCCTCACCCTCCACCTTCCACCCCCCTCCACCCTTCCTTACCCTCACCACTCCACCCTTCCTACCCTCACCCACTCCCACCCTCTTCCTTACCCTCACCCTCCCACCCTTTCCTATACCCTCACCACTCCCACCCTTCCTTACCTCACCTCCACCTTCCTTACCCTCTCCCTCACCCCTTCCCCCCCCTCACATCCACCCTTCCCTTACCTCCCCCCTCCACCTTCCACCTCACCTCCCACCCTTCCTCCCTCACCCTCCACCCTTCCTTCCTCACCTCCCACCTCTCCCATCCCCCTCCACTCCACCTCCTTCCCTCCCCACTCCCCCTCCTTACCTCCTCATTTCCTCCCCCACCCCCCCCACCTTCCTTACATCACCACCTCCTCTCACCTTCCTTACCCTCACCACTCCACCCTCCTTACCCTCACACCCTCCTCACCTTCTTCCTTACTTCTCTTTCTCTTCCTTCTTCTCATCCTTCCATTCCCTCATCCCTCTCACACCCCAGTCTAATCACGCACCTCTTTCTATTTTACCTTTCATATATCTCCTCTCCTTCAACGCCTCCTCTTTGTCCTCTTGTTTTTTTTCTTTTTCATCGTGTCCATCCTCATCGGAGCCCCAGTGGGCGGTGGGCTGGTCCTGAGAGTGTAGTGGGTGGGGCCGTAGAGTGTAGTGAGGCCATAGAGTGTAGTGGGTTTCGTCGTAGAGAGTAGTGGGAGGGGCTTTAGAGTGTAGTGGGTGGGGCCGTAGAGTGTAGTGGGTGGGGCCGTAAGTGTTGGTGGGCCGGGAGAGATGGGTGGGCTGTTTGGGCGGGGACGCAGAGTGCTGTGGGCGGGTACATAGAGTGTTGTGGGCAGGGACGTAGAGTGTTGTGGGCGGGGACGTAGTGTTGTAGGCGAGGACGTAGTGTTATGGGCGGGGACGTAGTGTTGTGGGCGGGGACGTAGAGTGCTGTAGGCGGAGACGTAGTGTTGTGGGCGGAGACGTAGTGTTGTGGGCGGGGACATAGTGTTGTGGGCAGCGACGTTGTGTTGAGGGCGGGGACGTAATGTTGTGGGCAGTGACTTTGTGTTGTGGGTAGGGACGTAGTGTTGTGGACAGGGACGTATTGTTGTGGGCAGGGACGTAGTGTTGTGGGCGGGGACGTAGTGTTATGGGCGGGGACGTAGTGTTGTGGGCGGGGACGTAGAGTGCTGTAGGCGGAGACGTAATGTTGTGGGCGGAGACGTAGTGTTGTGGGCGGGGACATAGTTTTGTGGGCAGGGACGTTGTGTTGAGGGCGGGGACTAAGTGTTGTGGGCAGTGACGTGTGTTGTGGGTGGGGGACGTAGTGTTGTGGGCAGGGACATAGTGTTGTGGACAGGGACGTATTGTTGTGGGCAGGGACGTAGTGTTGTGGGCAGGGACGTAGTGTTGTGGGCAGGGACGTAGTGTTGTGGACAGGGACGTAGTGTTGTGGGCAGGGACGTAAAGTTGTGGGCAGGGACGTAGTGTTGTGGACAGGGACGTAGTGTTGTGGGCAGGGACGTAATGTTGCGGACGGGGACGTAGTGTTGTGGGCAGGGACGTAGAGTATTGTGGGCGGGGACGTAGAGTGTTGTGGGTGGGACCGTAGAGTGTTGTGGGTGGGACCGTAGAGTGTTGTGGGTGGGACCGTAGAGTGTTGTGGGCGGGGCCGTAGAGTGTTGTGGTTGGAACCGTAGAGTGTTGTGGGCGGGGCCGTAGAATGTAGTGGGAGAGGCCGTAGAATGTAGTGGGCGGGGGCGTAGAGTGAAGTGGGTGGGGCCATAGAGTGTTTTGAGTGGGACTGTAGAGTGAAGTGGGCGGGGCCGTAGAATGTAGTGGGCGGGGGCGTAGAGTGAAGCGGATGGGGCCATAGAGTGTTGTGGGTGGGACCTTAGAGTGAAGTGGGCGGGGGCCGTAGAGTGTACTGGGTGGGGGCGTAGAGTGAAGTGTTGAGAAATGTAAAGTGTTGAAATGTTGAGAATGGTAGCAGTTACCCCGGAAAGGAGTTAGAATTCACACAAAGACGAGTAAGATCAAGAAATATATCAGTAAGAGAGAGGTGAAGCAGCGCCTCAGTGGCCTTCTGAGGCAAGTGAGACCTACTAGAGAAGCATCAGTAGAATCTCAAAGTCAAAAACTTAGCATCAGATAAGTAGGCAGTGGCTACACGCATCCTCGGTGGAGTCATGAGAGTGACTGAGGTGTGCAAGGGAAAAAAAGTGAAAGTTTTAGCGTGCCAGAAAGCAGGAGGATGAGAGCCCATAGAGGAGATAATTGGGCTATGGAAATTGTCAGGTTTATGAGTTTAGTAAGACAATAAAAATAATGCAGAGGCCGACAAATATCGCGGAAACATTCGACAAGTTCAAAGACTGCGGTAATTAGACAGCTCATAATTTGAGGTTAAAATTAGTCTTTATATAATTAAGAGGGTTAGAGATAAGAGTAGTGTAGATGTGAAAGTCAGAGAGCAAGAACTGCATTTCGAAGGTAATCGTTGCTAGCAAGGACAACAACAGAACTGCTCTTGTCAGAAGGAAAGATAACAGTGTATAGCAGATTCAAGAGAATACAATAAATTGATAGTTGACGAGGAAGGTGGTGATCCTTAGGAATAAAAGGCTCTCAAGGGAAAGTAACATGTCAGAGACACGATTAGAGTGAGACTGGCATAACTGATAAGAGCTGATCATGTTAAAGCCCGTACAAAGTCCAGGGAAGGTAGCAAATGCTGGAAAAAAAAAAGTTCGACCTTCTGTCAGGAAAGTGACACTTATGTACTATTAGTAATTCAATCAAGAAGAATTTGAACCGAGGATCGTTCGAGGTAAGCGGTTGATTTACCATTGATAATACCCAACACCTGTAAGTCAGCTGTTATTTAACTACTGATGATCCCCAGCTTAATCATTCAACAGGTTATCATCTGACAAAAACTCATCCCAAGAGACCATTATTGTGTCTTCTGACGAACGCAGCGCCACCGACTTAAAAATGGTCTATGATGCATCAACATGATATTTATACATATATTTCCAATTTGTTCATTAGTCGTGAGTTCTTCGGTATTGTGACTCTTCTTCTTTGTGTATACCTTTCTTGTGGTTTCTATTATGCTTTAGCGAAGGCAATTTTGGTAAATTGCATCACGCTTGAAGAGAATATGGATGATAGAGTCAAGGAGGCACTGCATAAGTGGGCCCACTCACGTTAAGTTATGGTAAATTAGACAATATTTTCAGAATTAACCAAAATATTAAGACGTTTTGCTCGCCACGTAGCGAAATGTTGCTTTTCATTAACGGTTTGCTCTGGAAAAAGCGAATTCTTACCATATTTGTTAGCAATCCTACCATTCCAAAATACGTCCAGTTAAGAAGCAGAGTCAGGAGGGAGATTTGACCCCAGATACTCATTAGTTGAGCGCAACTATTCAAGTACCACTTAACTATGATTGTATCATATTATAAATGACATACAACACCGACAAGTTGTTAAGTAAGACAAACGTGCAACGCTTAGGTATTTTAATTGTCGAAACTTTTCGCCTGCTCAGGAGACTTAGTCGAATACAATGGAAACAGTAGAAGACATGGAGAGGTAATTTTGAGGTTATGAGTTTAAGGGACGGACTATCTTTTATCGAGGCTGAGGGACTGATCATCTCAAAAATATTTTTCTTCCACTGTCTCCAGTGTATTCGACTCAAGAAGTCCGTTGAGCAGGAGAAAAGTTTCGGCAATAAGGATACCTAAGTGCTACACATGTCCTTTTCATCAACTGTATAATCCACCGTAAACACACAGAGCCAGCAGGAATGGTGATCCGGTTCAACCCATACGAACCACCTACTAGGGATCACTTGGCGAGAAATTTATGGCAAAAAACGGACGACCTTGAGAGGTTGGACTCCCCCAGCATCAGTGCAATGTTCACTCAACTGACGCATGCACGCACTCAGCCTGGGCGTACGTGCTCTTGAGACACCTGGTTGAAGTTCATGCAGGCTGTTGTACACAAAAATATGTATATGCTCTCAGATACATGTACGCGCACGCAGGTGCATTCTCACAGTGACACGAACAAAACCTTTGAAAAATACCTTAGTCTTGATATACGGATCAAATAAATTTGTAGGTCACTGAGAGAGAGAGAAAGAGAACAAGCAGACGGAGGACAGTGAAGTTACTGCTTAACCTAATGCACACTAAATATTCCAATCTTAGGAGTGAAATGGGACCTAATTAAGATAATATACATTGTAAAATTTAGTTTCATATATCACAAGCTCACTGTATTTTGAGGAGAGAGAGAGAGAGAGAGAGAGAGAGAGAGAGAGAGAGAGAGAGAGAGAGAATGCTGAGATAGAGACAAACGAAGAGGAAAAAGAAGAGCCTCACGTCAAGGTGTAAAGTTAATACTTTCTGGCTCATTGAGACTCGACATTTAAAACCATGTTCACAATGTTCAACTGAATGTACGACTTTTCTCACGACTTCGCGACAGTCGTATGTACGTGGCTACGTCTTGAAGACGACAGCGTGTACGAAGTTACATCTAGTAGATAAATGGTTCAGAGAACCGACAAGTTGATAAATTAGACACATGTGCAACACTTTATTGAGGAAACGTTTCGCCACACAGTGGCTTCATCAGTCCTAAACCAAGAAGAATGCTGAAGATCAGGAGTTCGAGGTAATCAGTCCCTCAGCCTGGAGTCGATGTAATCAATCCATCAATCTTGAAAAGAATACAGCATAGGCGCTAAGAAGTGGCTTATATACTGTAGACAGGTGAGGTGAAGCAGTTGTAGGCGATATCACAGTGGACAAATCCACAGGTACAAGTACGTCATGCCTATAGGTAGATCATACCTATAGGCATATTTCTAATTTATCAAGTTACATCTTGAAGATGACAGCGCGAACTCGGGTCTTGAAGGTGTCAGCACGTACATGTTTACATCCTGAAGGTTCTCGCACGTACGTATCTAATTCTTGGTGGTAACTAGTGTACGTAGTTACTTATCGCAGGTGCTAGCACGAGACTCTCAGTGTCGTACTCACACCCACGTACACGACATCTGTCTCTCCGCACCTGCTGTCATCGGACGCTTATTCCCACTTGTACATAAAACAAGTCGTAATGAACGACTGTTAGTGAATAAACACAAGACTGGTCGGGGACTCAAACCATAGACTATGTATATAACTAACAAAAAGTCACAATACCGTGACTGGAACAATACACAAATAACCCTCACATAGGAGAGAGAGAGGAGCTTACCACGACGTTTCGGTCCGACTTGAAACATTTACAAAGTCACACTCTAAGTGTGACTTTGTAAATGGTCCAAGTCGGACCGAAACGTCGTCGTAAGTTCCTCTCTTCTTTGTGAGGGTCATTTGTGTATTATTCCATGTATATAACATTTCCAACGGTGTAATCACTCAGCCACAAAACTTACAATACGATGATTGTTGTTGCTGTGTGTTGCTGTAGGAGATGGTAGGGTCACAATTAGGTGCCACTGATGCAGCCACGACACAGCAGTTACGATGTTAAATCCTTCTGTCGTAAGTTTCGTGGTTGTGGGGCTAAAGTGCTGGGTCTGATATTTGTATGGATCACGAGTCAAGTTCCCGTCTATTCTTTTATTTATTCGTAAAACAATACATTTCTAAATCAATTAGAAGGATGATGATAATCCCAGCACCAAGGATAAAGTGTGGCAGTACTGCTCAGCAAAAACAGTTTATGGTCCAGAAGGTGACGAGGAGAATAACAGCGTGGAGCACACGTGGGCACCACCAGGTTGTCCCGTGGCCCTGCACAACAACTTACCTAGCATCTACGCATCATATTCTGGACTTTGTTTTGGTTTAGGGCAAAATTAGATACGTTAGCAACAAAACAAAACCGAGCTAAGCTTTTCCTGTCATATTCCATCACGTAGGGAAGATTCAGAGTTAGGTTGAGGCGCGTCAGTTTCCATGGCTCCTAATGTTTATTTTTTCCCCTATAATCTACCTTGTCCATAATTACTATCACATTTGCTTTGTCTGCTTTCGTAAGGTGAAGTCCAGGATCTTTCCTTAATTCATGGTATAACTTAACAAATCTTTGAGGACGATTGTGTTGGAGAAGTCTGAGCTTTGCTCAGCTTTGCTCAGACCTCTCCAACACAATCGTCCTCAAAGATTTGTTAAGTTATACCATGAATTAAGGAAAGATCCTAAACTTCACCTTACGAAAGCAGACAAAGCAAATGCGATAGTAATTATGGACAAGGTAGATTATAGTGGAAAATAACATATTATTAGAAAACAGGGGAATTGACGTGCCCCTTAATAGTCAACCATAGGGCTGGTAATATTGGAGGAAAGGAAGAGGGAAAATGCGATAGGATAAAATAGTGAAATTCAGTAAAATAAGAATATAATAGAGGGAGAGAGAGGGAAAAAAATTATTATCATCTTCACTTTGGATTTTGTGTTTATACAGACTAAACTTGTTGGGTATCCCTCATCCCATAAGATGTATCAGCCAATAATGATTGAAGACGTTCAGAGAAAGTAAGGAAGAAATACCCCATATTTAAAAAAAATAAATTAGCAAATTGGCGCCTACCTTTCTTTTTAAAGAGACTGATTGCTGGTTAGTGTTTTTAGAAAGTACTTGCTTTTGGATGCGTCCATATTTTAATTAGTTTCGGTGTTACGTTGCAGGTGGAGGGGCAGAGACTGGTGCTTTTCTGCTGTTGTTGCTGCTAACCTTTCCTGGCCACGGTAGGTTGAAATCAGTATTATCGTTAGGTATTCCATTATACTGAGTAGCTACAAGAGATTCCCGTTGTATCAGTAACACACCACTCGCTATGTACAAAGGGGATAAACCAGTGACATATTTTGACTTCATTCTATTCTGTTTATAGTTCTGTTTTGTGACTTTGTTTTAATCCCTTTAAGGGGTTAAAGAATATCTTCTAAAAGACTACTGATCCAATTATCTGGAGCCACTCTTTCCTTTCATTGCTCAAATTGATTACCTCCCATTTCTCAGGCGCTGTAGAGAGGCTACCAGTTTAGAGCCTCCTTGTGAGTAATAATCTTGACTCGTATTACTATTTCTAATTGTTTCAAAAACTTTTCTTATTAGTTGTAATGCGCAACTGCGCAATAGTTTAGTATGACTTCTGGCTCAAGAGGTAGTGGAAATATTGGACATGATTCCTTATATATGTTGCCTCTGATCATTTATCATTACGACTGTTATGGGCCGCATCCTGGGTAAGAGGAGCCAAGGTCTACAATGGACATAAACAAAGTTGCTTGGCATTCTTGAGCTACGTGGGTTACTAACCCCTTCTTGTGGGGTGGGTGCTACTACGACACACCTCACGTGGGCGCCACCAGTTCACCGTCTGGCCCACCACCACAACACACCTCATCAACACCTCAAGTTCTGCCCTCATATTTGCTTATAATTGATTAAGAGATTTTCTCTTGACGAGTAACAAGTGGAAGCTACAGTGGCGACGTGTGAGACAGCATCATGGAAGCCATCATGCAAGAGTTGAGACGCATTCAGTGCTGTTATTATTTGTTTACCCTATTTATAACTTCGTCAGTCTCGTCCACCTATAACACAGCTTCTTCCACCTATAACACTGTCTCCACCTATACCACTGTTTCCTCCACCTATAACACAGCTTCTTCCACCTATAACACTGTCTCCACCTATGCCACTGTCTCCTCCACCTATAACACTCCTCCACCCAAAACACTGCCTCGAGCAAGAGCCGGCACATGCCCATCAAACCTCTTCAGTTAACGAAAAAAAACATCCTTCAGGAAAGGTAATTAGTCCCTTGACCTAGAAACAGGTGTTCAGTCTCGTAGTCTTGAGGGCGAATGAATTCACACTTTTTTTTTTTATTTTGGTCTAATTTCAATGGGATTTTTTACAGTGATTTATACAGCTTTTAATAACCTATACACTGTCTTTGTATTGACTTTTTGCCTTTAAGTTAGATAGAAAAAAATAAATTGTTCCAAATTTGAGGAGTCACAAAACTTTCCTATTTTTACAAAACTGGGAAGATGTACAATGCTCTAGTTAACATTAGATGAAAGATAAAGGCTATATAATTGTTGACCCAATGCATTTTAGCAAAAATGTCAATAGATTCTATTATAAAAAATGTTGAAGTTAGTGATTTTTTTGTGTTTATTTTTTTGGGGGAAAAAAATCAATACAAACAAAGCTGTAAAAGATATCAGAAATCCTCAATGGGTGTTTGTAGAGCTATCTTTACTCAATAAAGTGTGCAAAAATCATTACAATCCTATTAATAATTTTCGCAAAAAAATGGCTCACAATGTCAATAATTGATTTCTGAGTTATTGATATATTTTTTTTCTGTAAAACTCTATGGATATGGAGCGCTAAATCTCAGCGTGTTGCACACATCAACACTTGTTGAGACCCCAGAGGCGACTGAGCTAGCATTAGTTCCTGCACTTGAAAGGAGGCATCAGAGATATTGCTATGTATGTTGCCAGAATGTTGCACTATTTTTTGATAAGAAAAAAAATCAAAATTTTTCAGTCTTCCTTAAGGGAAGGGATCGCCCCTCCCTTCAGATTGTATGGGCCAGTAGGCCTGCCGCAGTGTTCCTCCTTTCTTATGTTAGTATATATACTCTAAAGGAGGTGTGGGTATAGGGGATAGTTGCAGTTTTTAACATTAGTATCGGGGTGCCTCTGGTAAGACAGTGATGTTGTAAGTGATGGTGAAAGTATTTCTTCTTTTTCGTGTCACCCTGCCCCGGTGGGAAACGGCCGGTGTGTTATAAATAAATAAATAAAAAAATAAAGAAATTATATATATATATATATATATATATATATATGTCGTGCCGATTAGGTAAAACTGGTCAATTAGCAATAACTCATCTAAAATTAAGTCCTTTCTAAAATTTTCTCTTATACGTTTAAAGATATATTTTTTTCATTTATGTTAATGTAAAAATTTATAATTTTGTACCAAGAGAAACTTTGAAAACCTACCTAACCTTATTAGAACAAGCGCAATTTAATTTAGCTTAACCCAACTAAATATATTTTAGATACGTTAACAATAATTTAATAATAAACAAACACAATGAAATATATTTTTTTCGTTATGTTCCGAATGATTTTGGCGAAATTATTGCACTTGTCTTATATGGCAAGATGAGCGTTGCTATTTAAGCCAAAATAGCAAGTTTCTAATCACACTTATATATAATATATATTATATATATATATATATATATATATATATATATATATATATATATATATATATATATATATATATACATATCACTATGAAGGAATAAATGTGTACTCATTGAGTACATATGTACTCTGGAAGGCGTCCATACTATATGTACCCACAAAGACGTACACATGTACCCACAAAGGAGCACACATGTACCCACGAAAGAGTAAATATGTACCGACGACGGTGCCTCTTATCTATGTTAATTAAGATCAACATTGGAATTATTTAAGCATATAATTGTTGAGTGTCCTCAGGTAATGCTGTTAGCGTCACTGATAATGCTGCTAGCGTCACTGATAATGCTGTGAACGTTCCCCGGTAATGCTGTGAACGTTCCCCGGTAACGCTGTGAACGTTCCCCGGTAACGCTGTGAACGTTCCCTGGTAACGCTGTGAACGTTCCCCGGTAACGCTGTGAACGTTCCCCGGTAACGCTGTGAACGTTCCCCGGTAACGCTGTGAACGTTCCCCGGTAACGCTGTGAACGTTCCCCGGTAACGCTGTGAACGTTCCCCGGTAACGCTGTGAACGTTCCCCGGTAACGCTGTGAACGTTCCCCGGTAACGCTGTGAACGTTCCCCGGTAACGCTGTCAGCGAAATTACTGATCACGGTGCTATTATTTGCCGAGTAGAGTTTGAATTAAGAAATCGTCTGGTCCTTTTTTCTTCTTTTGTCTTGAGTCAAAACAAAATCTGCTACAGAACTTAAGGATGATTAAGATGGAAGATTTTTGAGGAATCTTTAGATCCTCGAGAGTATCATAAGAGCAGCAAGATCTTGGGAAGATTTTCAAGACCCCTGAGAGAGAACAAGATCCTCAAGAACTTCAATATTCTGAGAGCGCGAAGGTCACGTTGGAAGATTTTCAAGACCATGAGAGAACAGAATCCAGGCCAAGCCACGTACGTGCTAGCACTTTCAAGAGGTATCCACCTACGTGTCGACACATTCGAAACGTGTCAGCACCTCAAAGATGTAGCCACGAACATACCCTCAAGACAGGACCCAGTATTGTTCTGATACCCACTGTCAGAGTGACAGTGATGGGTGCCTGCACTCAAACCTATTTACTTGCAAACCAGCCAGGGAATAATTATGCAACAAGTGAAGCCAGCAGGTATATAGTGTCGTCTTAAGCACATTACATAAGGCACTAACACTTTTAAGAGCCACGTAAGTTCCCCTGTCTTCTAATATCATGTTCATTTTTCCACTATAATCTACCTTGTCCATAATTACAATCGCATTTGCTTTGTTTGAGCTTTGCTCACACCTCTCCAACATAATTGTCCTCAAAGATTTGTTAAGTTATATCATAAATTAAGGAAAGATCCTGGACTTCTCCTTACGAAACAGACAAAGTAAATGCTTTAGTAATTATGGACAGTGTAGATTATAGTATAAAAATAAATATGTTATTAGAAGACGGGGAAATTTGCGTTTCCCTTAAGCTGGTATGCGAAGAAAGGCCCTGGTATGCGTAACAAGCCTTAATTTGAACGAAGTTTCGCTCTCAGGAGAGCTTTTATGAATCACGACTTGCGGCTCTGGGAGTTAAGCGGTGAACAATTAGAGGCCTGTTCTGCATACTTCCACATTTGTACACATACTGACATTAAAATTCACACGTGTGCAATTAATGCAGCGTCAGTGGTAAGATGCACCAACTTAGGCTCACTGAAATACAAGGTATTTCACTCGTAGGAGGCCCTGAGTTGGTACTTCCGTAGTTGCAACCGTCCTGTTTGCATATTATATCTGTAGTAAACGATAACTCGGGGCTCCTACGAGGGAAACACCCGTACTACAACAACCTCAACTACCAAGAAAAACAAGAAAATGAGGAAGATGGCAACGATGAGTGAAGAATAAATGAAGAATAAAGATTGACAAGTAAACGAAAGGAGCACAAAAAATAGAGGAACACACAAGGGAAAGGAAGAGTAGGACCCTAGCAGCAAATGCATGTGACCCTGAACACACGTATACAAAGTCATCCACGACCAGATAATTTCCATTGTAACAGACAGAAGGAGGCAAGCAGATACATCATGAACCATCAGACTCAAAACACATTGCAATTATCCCCCTCCAAGAAGCATTCAGTGCTTTTTATGCTGTAGTTATGAAGAGCCTTCGTAAGGGCCTTCCTGATGCAGGTCCTTCATGATGACCTCTGAGGTTAAAAATGGTAATTAACACGGACAAGAATGTAAGAAAAATACAAGCAATAACTAGGATATTTATCATGGAGGCTTTTCCCTGGTGGGAGAAACGTTTCTTCAATAAATATCTCTTTCATTGCATAAGGGTCTTTCTGACATGATCTCTGAGCTCGGTCACTCACAGATGAGGCTCATCAACACGCTGGTCCTCAGTGCTGGCCTCAGGTGAGCCAGGGCCACTCACAGGTGACGAGGGCAAGGAAGTGGGTAATTATGGTAGGTGAGCGTGTCTCCCTCCACCTGTGCCATCACTAATGATATAACCTTCAGCAGAGTCACGGAACAAATCAAACACCATCTAAAGTTTGGATAAGCTCATGAATTATATATATGTATATATGTCGTGCCGAATAGGTAAAATTGGTCAATTAGCAAGAACTCATTTAAAATTAAGCCCTTTCTAAAAAAAATTCTTATACACACACTACAGGCCTAGTGTCTAATGGACATGTGCCTAGGACAAAATGGTAACACACACACACACACACACACACACACACACACACACACACACACACACACACACACATACACACACATAAACACAAACAAGCACACAAACACACACCCATGTAATGTTAATGTAAAAATTAAAAATTTTGCACCAAAAGAACCTTAGAAAACTTACTTAACCTTATTATAACAAGCGCAATTTAATTTAGCCTAATCCAACTAAATATATTTTAGATAAGTTTACAATAATTTAATAATAAACAAACACAATAAAATATTTTTTTTTCTTAGGTTCAGAATGATATTTGCGAAATTATTGCATACACAAATTTTCGCTTGCCCTATTCGGCAAGAAGAGCGTTTCTATTTTAAGCCAAAATTGCAAGTTTTACCTATTCGGCACGACATATATATATATATATATATATATATATATATATATATATATATATATATATATATATATATATATTAGGTTATTAGACAGCAACCACCCAGGGAGGTACTACCGTCCTACCAAGTGAGTGTAAAATGGAAGCCTGTATTTCTTTTACATGATGGTAGGATTGCTTATGTCTTTTTTTTTCTGTCTCATAAACATACAAGATTTCAGGTACGTCTTGCCACTTCTACTTACACTTAGGTCACACTACACATACATGTACACGTTTATGTATACACACTCATCTGAGTTTTTTCTTCGATTTTATCTTAATAGTTCTTGTTCTTATTACTTTTCCTTTCATATCCATGGGGAAGTGGAATAAGAATATTTCCTCCGTAAGCCATGCGTGTTGTAAAAGTCAACTAAAATGCCGGGAACAATGGGCTAGTAACCCCTTTTCCTGAATAGCTTACTAAAAAGAAAAAGAAGGAAACCGTCAAAGTGGGATGTTTGAATGTGCGTGGATGTTGTGCGAATGATAAGAGATGATTGTAGATGTTATGAATGAAAAGAAGCTGGATGTCCTGGCTTTAAGTGAGACAAAGCTGAAGGGGGTAGGAGAGTTTCAGTGGGGAGAAATAAATGGGATTAGGTCAGGGGTTTCAAACAGAGTTAGAGCTAAAGAAGGAGTGGCAATAATGTTGAAGGATAAGTTATGGCAGGTAAAGAGGGAATATAAATGTATAAATTCAAGGATTATGTGGTGTAAAATAAAGGTTGGATGTGAAAAGTGGGTTATAGTAAGTGTTTATGCACCTGGAGAAGAGAGAAGTGTAGAGGAGAGAGAGATTTTGGGAAATGTTGAGTGAGTGTGTGGGGAGTTTTGAACCAAGTGAGAGAGTAATTGTGGTTGGGGATCTTAATGCTAAAGTGGGTAAAAATGTTGTGGAGGGAGTAGTAGGTAAATTTGGGGTGCCAGGGGTAAATGTAAATGGGGAACCGTTAATTGAGCTATGTGTAGAAAAAGGTTTGGTAATAAGTAATACATATTTTATGAAAAAGAGGATAAATAAGTATACAAGGTATGATATAGCACGTAAGGAAAGTAGCTTGTTAGATTATATATTCGTGGATAAAAGTTTGATGGGTAGGCTTCAGGATGTACATGTTTATAGAGGGGCAACGGATACATCGGATCATTATTTAGTTGTAGCTACAGTTAGAGTAAAAGATAGATGGGACAAAAAGAAAATGGCAACAGCAAGTAAGAAAGAGGTAAAAGTGTATTAACTAAGGGAGGAGGAAGTTAGGGTGAGATATAAGCAACTATTAGCAGAAAGGTGGGCTAGTGCAAGTAGGAGTAGTGGGGGGGTTAAAGAGAGTTTGGATAGTTTTAAAAATGCAGTATTGGAATGTGGGGCAGAAGTTTGTGGCTATAGGAGGGTGGGTGCAGGAGGAAAGAAGTAAAGGGTGTGATAAAAGAGAAAAAGGTAGCTTATGAGAGTTTTTTTACAAAACAGAAGTGTTAATAGAAGAGCAGAGTATATGGAGAGTAAAAGAAAGGTGAAGAGAGTGGTGAGAGAGTGCAAAAGAAGAGCGGATGAAAGAATGGGAGAGGATCTGTCAAGAAATTTTGCTGAAAACAAGAAAATTTTTTGGAGTGAGATAAACAAGGTAAGAAAGCCTAGGGAACGAATGGATTTGTCAGTTAAAAACAGAGTAGGGGAGTTAGTAGATGGGGAGCTGGAGGTATTGGGTAGATGGAGGGAATATTTTGAGGAACTTTTAAATGTCGATGAAAAAAGGGAGGCGGTAATTTCATGTACTGGCCAGGGAGGTATAACATCGTTTAGGAGTGAAGAAGAGCAGGATGTGAGTGTGGGGGAGGTGCGTGAGGCATTACGTAGAATGAAAGGGGGTAAAGCAGCTGGAACTGACGGGATCATGACAGAAATGTTAAAAGCAAGGGGAGATATAGTGTTGGAGTGGTTGGTATTTTTGTTTAATAAATGTATGAAAGAGGGGAAGGTACCTAGGGATTGGCAGAGAGCATGTATAGTTCCTTTATATAAAGGGAAGGGGGATAAAAGAGATTGTAAGAATTATAGGGGAATAAGTTTACTGAGTATACCAGGTAAAGTGTATGGCAGGGTTATTATTGAAAGAATTAGAGGTAAGACAGAGAGTAGGATTGCAGATGAGCAAGAAGGCTTTAGAGTGGGTAGGGGATGTGTAGATCAAGTGTTTACAGTGAAGCATATATGTGAACAGTATTTAGATAAAGGTAGGTAAGTTTTCATTGCATTTATGGATTTAGAAAAGGCATATGATAGAGTGGATAGGGGAGCAATGTGGCAAATGTTGCAAGTGTATGGAATAGGTAGTAAGTTGCTGAAGGCTATAAAAACTTTTTATGAGGATAGTGAGGCTCAGGTTAGGGTGTGTAGGAGAGAGGGAGATTACTTCCCGGTAAAAGTAGGTCTTAGACAGGGATGTGTAATGTCACCATGGTTGTTTAATATATTTATAGATGGGGTTGTAAAAGAAGTAAACGCTAGGGTGTTGGGGAGAGGGGTGGGATTAAATTATGAGGAATTAAATGCAAAATGGGAGTTGACACGGTTACTTTTTGCTGATGATATTGTGCTTATGGGAGATTCTAAAGAAAAGTTGCAAAGGTTAGTGGACGAGTTTGGGAGAGTGTGTAAAGGAAGAAAGTTGAAAGTGAACATAGATAAGAGTAAGGTGATGAGGGTATCAAACGATTTAAATAAAGAAAAAAATGGATATCACATTGGAGAGAGGGATTATGGAAGACGTAAATGTTTTCAGATATTTGGGAGTTGACTTGTCAGCGGATGGGTTTATGAAGGATGAGGTTAACCATAGAATTGATGAAGGAAAAAAGGTGAGTGGTGCGTTGAGGTATCTGTGGAGACAAAAAACGTTATCCATGGAGGCAAAGAAGGAAATGTACGAAAGTATAGTGGTACCAACACTCTTATATGGGTGTGAAGCATGGGTTGCAAATGCTGCAGCGAGGAGGAGGCTGGAGGCAGTGGAGATGTCCTGTCTAAGGGCAATGTGTTGTGTAAATATTATGCAGAAAATTCGGAATGTGGAAATTAGGAGAAGGTGTGGAGTTACTAAAAGTATTTGTCAGAGGGCTGAAGAGGGGTTGTTGAGGTGGTTTGGTCATTTAGAGAGAATGGATCAAAGTAGAATGACTTGGAGAGCGTATAAATCTGTAGGGGAAGGAAGGCGGGATAGGGGTCGTCCTCGAAAAGGTTGGAGGGAGGGGGTAAAGGAGGTTTTGTGGGTGAGGGGCTTGGACTTCCAGCAAGCATGTGTGAGCGTGTTAGATAGGAGTGGATGGAGACGAATGGTTTTTGGGACCTGACAAGCTGTTGGAGTGTGAGCAGGGTAATATTTTGTGAAGGGATTCAGGGAAACCAGTTAATTGATTTAGTTGGACTTGAGTCCTGGAAATGGGAAGTACAATGCCTGCACTTTAAAGGATGGGTCTGGGATAGTGACAGCTGGGAGGGACTTATTCTCAGCTGTCGTATCTGAGCGCCTCTGCAAAGACAGTGATTATGTATGAGTGAGGTGAAAGTGTTGAATGATGATGAAAGTATTTTCTTTTTGGGGATTTTCTTTCTTTTTGGGTCACCCTGCCTCGGTGGGAGACGGCCGACTTGTTAATATAATATAATATATATATATATATATATATATATATATATATATATATATATATATATATATATATATATATATTCAATAAGATCACATTAAACAGGTGAGATCACAATATGCAGAACAACCACTGTGAAAAATATATATGAGCCCCAAAAACGCTAAGACGCACGTATTCATTATAAAGTAAGAGTTGTAAATAAAATAATAGACGTAGTTTTTTTATAAGCAAATACCTATGTGGGTTGGACGGTAGACAGAAGCCCAGGAAGGTAGGAACAAACCAACTGCACCAACCAGTTGAAGATAAAGAGACGGGGGTCAAGAGCTGGAGCTCGACCCTCGGCGGCACACGGCTCATTGAGAAAATATACATTCTGATGCAAGACATCATTATCAAAAACTGACTTCTCTTGTTACGAATACTGGAGGAGGAGAGAAAGTGCCACACGACAGAGAGAAAGTGCCACACGACAGAGAAAAAGTGCCACACGACAGAGAGAAAATCAAATCCAGTCCATTGTTGAGGAAAAAGCAACCTTGGATAATAATGAATAATAGTGACACCAGGATCCCAGCTGAGGAGATATTATTACTGTTAAATATATTCATGGGGAACAGCTAAGCCCGTAGGGGGGTCACAGAGCTCCTGGGGAATCGGAAATGAGCAGGTGCGACCTAGCTCCCCCTCCCTCTCCCTCGCTGCGCTAAGCATATTTAGCTTTTCTTAGCCTTTGTTATTGCTGTGTAATTATTATATTGAATACTGTAATAACACACTGCTGATGTATCCAGTTTTGTTAAATATAAAAAAAAAATCAATGTAGCAAATATAGTAACATTAACAATGCGGGTTAATGTTTGGATACACAGGAGAGCTTGTGTCTTCACCCTGATGTTAGACAGTAGAGCTTGTGTGTCTTCACCCTGATGTTAGACAGGAGAGCTTGTGTGTCTTCACCCTGATGTTAGACAGAAGAGCTTGTGTCTTCACCCTGATGTTAGACAGGAGAGCTTGTGTCTTCACCCTGATGTTAGACAGGAGAGCTTGTGTGTCTACACCCTGATGTTAGACAGGAGAGCTTGTGTCTTCACCCTGATGTTAGACAGGAGAGCTTGTGTGTCTTCATCCTGATGTTAGACAGGAGAGCTTGTGTGTTTTCACCGTGATGTTAGACAGGAGAGCTTGTGTGTCTTCACGCTGATGTTAGACAGGAGAGCTTGTGTGTCTTCACCCTGATGTTAGACAGGAGAGCTTGTGCCTTCACCCTGATGTTAGACAGGAGAGCTTGTGTTCTTCACCCTGATGTTAGACAGGAGAGCTTGTGTTTCACCCTGATGTTAGACAGGAGAGCTTGTGTGTATTCACCCTGATGTTAGACAGGAGAGCTTGTGTGTTTCACCCTGATGTTAGACAGGAAGCTTGTGTCTTCACCTGATGTTAGACAGGAGAGCTTGTGTGTCTTCACCCTGATGTTAGACAGGAGAGCTTGTGTGTCTTCACCCTGATGTTAGACAGGAGAGCTTGTGTCTTCACCCTGATGTTAGACAGGAGAGCTTGTGTGTCTTCACCCTGATGTTAGACAGGAGAGCTTGTGTCTTCACCCTGATGTTAGACAGGAGAGCTTGTGTGTCTTCACCCTGATGTTAGACAGGAGAGCTTGTGTCTTCACCCTGATGTTAGACAGGAGAGCTTGTGTGTCTTCACCCTGATGTTAGACAGGAGAGCTTGTGTGTCTTCACCCTGATGTTAGACAGGAGAGCTTGTGTGTCTTCACCCTGATGTTAGACAGGAGAGCTTGTGTGTCTTCACCCTGATGTTAGACAGGAGAGCTTGTGTGTCTTCACCCTGATGTTAGACAGGAGAGCTTGTCAGAGGCGACGAGACAATACTTGCTAAACTGGGGCATCAATGTGCTAAGTGGGTATAAAGACTCATCGCTCAATACTGAGTGATAATTCATGACACAAATATCTAAAATATAGATTCACTTTGCATTCTGTATCGGAATGACACTTGATGTATTAGATACTGGACCTAAATGTCGTGCTTTTTTGGGGGGACACCGTTGCAAAAGACACAGATAGAAACGTAGTCTCAAAAGCTTGTTCTGCATAGTGTTTTTTCATCAATGTTTTATCATTATCTTGGTTGGTGGGATGTTTATATATAGCGACCAGGTAAGACTGTTTATTTTTAACATTATTCGAGGTGTGGACGGCCTTGGCCCGAGCAGTGGGACTGCCACGGAAGTGTGCCCACCCTGTACACAACAACATTGTGTTTATGTGTTGGTAGCTACTGAAGCAGAGCTGTGTTTGTGATGTCCCGTCTTCAGTGTTTGTGATGTCCCGTCTTCAGTGCTTGTAGCTACAGGAATATGGCAATGCTCGAGATAATGTTTTCAGAATTATTCAAACTTCACCACCACCACTGTACTGGTAGTACCTGTTGATGTTACAGAGACTACCACCATCACCACCACCACAGTACTTTCAATACCTGTTGATGTTACAGAGACTACCACCATCACCACCACCACAGTACTGGCAATAGCTGTTGATGTTATATACAGACTACCACCATCACCACCACCTCTTCAACCACCACTACAGTATTGGCTGTACCTGTCGATGTTACAGGTAGTTCTTCGTGTACTGACAATGTTTTACAGGTTTCCTACTGTAATTGTGAATGTAGGGGTATTACATATTATGTATTTGACAGCGTTACATTCGTGAAGTATTACAGTCTCTTACAGCACCGTTGACCCCCGCTCTCTTAGAAGATGTTGGGAGGAAGACCGAGGAGCTCAGTCGTGACCAAGTTAAATGGGAACAGCGAGAGCTGGAGTGGAAGGAACAGTCTGCCGCTTTCGACCATTTCATAGTGACAGCTGAAAAGCAGTTGCTTCAGCAGGTTTCCCTCGCTGACAAAAGAAAGAACGAGCTACGGTGGCTACACGATGCAGTAGCCCATACGGAAGATCGGATCAGAGATCTAGTCAGGGAGGTTGAGTCTCTCAGGCAGGACCAGGATACACTAGACGTCTGTGTCCAGGATTTCCAGGATATCTACTTAGAGAACAGACGATTAACTTACGAGAATTATTATCTAAAGTCTCATCATAAAAGTGGAAGGGTGTGATTCTTGTCTCCCAGTGGCGGGTGTAAGTCAGCTCCCTCCAGGTGTAAGTCAACTTCCTCCAGGTGTAAGTTATGATAAGTAATGTATGTAGATAAATGGTTAAGAGAACCGACAAGTTGATAAATTAATGAGGAAATGTTTCGCCACACAGTGGCTTCATCAGTCTAATACAAAGCATGAAGTTGTAAGGAGAGGAGTAGTTTGAGGTAATCAGTCCCTCAGCCTGGAGTCGATGTGTTCAGTCCATCAATCTTGAAACTACCTGGAGAGAGTTTCGGGGGTCAACACCCCCGCGGCTCAGTCTGAGACCAGGCCTCGTGGTGCATCAGAGTGTGATCAACCAGGCTGTTACTGCTGGCCACACGCGAACTGACGTACGAACCACAGCCCGGCTGGTCAGGTACTGATTTTAGGTGCCTGTCCAGCGCCTTGAAGACACTTACGTATGCTGGGAGGCATACATAAGTGTACTCATGGCGCCCCTGCTTTTCATTGACTGAATGTTGTATCTCCTGTCGAGTTTTTTTCCTTTTATAGGCCAACCCCCTTGCCCCCCCCTTGTCCATACAAAGGAGAATGGTGAAGAACAGAAGGAGTTTTAGGTAATCAGTCCCTCAGCTTTGAGTCGAGATGTAATCCTCGCACATTTGCTGTATTCTTTTCAAGATTGATGGAATGATTACATCGACTCAAGGCTGAGGGACTGATTATTTCAAACTCCTCCTGTTCTTCACCATTCTTCTTTGTATGGACTGATGAAGCCACTGTGTGGCGAAACGTTTCCTAAATAAAGATATGGATCCCAGGTTATAACCTATTCAGATGCGACAGACTAAACAGGCAACAAGGGGGAAGGGGGTTGGCCTGTACGTCACAGAGTCGCTCATTTCCTCAGAACTACTAAACACCTCAAATGATGTGGTTGAAGTTTTGGAGTAAAGATTGAAAACCAAAATCTTGTCATTGTGGTTGTATACAAGCATCCAGATGCAACTTCTCAACAATTCCGGGAGCAGCTTTTGAAAATTGACCACTGTCTGGAAAATCTCCCAACTCCTGCCCCAAACATCTTGCTACTGGGAGATTTAAACTTGAGACACCTAAAATGGAGGAGTGTAGAAAATAATATTTTAGCAGAGATCACCCCAGGAGGCAGCTCAGATGAAAATTCACACACACACGCGCTATTAAATCTCTGCACCAAATTCACCTTAAACCAACAAATATTAGAGCCTACAAGACTAGAAAATACCCTGGACCTCATCTTCACTAACAACGACGATCTGATACGTAATATAACCGTATCAAAGACAATGCACTCAGATCACAACATAATAGAGATACAGAAATGTATGCACAGGGCTCCTGACCAGTAAAATGTGATCAGTCATGAGGGTGTCTTCACGAAATTCAATTTGAATAACAAAAACATACAACGGGAACAATTCAACCATGTCCTAAATGAAACAAGCTGGGAAGATATCCTAAACAACATGGATCCGATCCTTTGCCTAGAAAAATTAAACTCTGTGGTTCTTGAGATCTGCTCAAGGCACATTCCATTAAGAAAAAGAAAGAGAAGATGTAAACTAGAAAGAAAGAGATGCTCCCTATACAGATGATGGCGAAGAGTCACAGAGCTGCTGAGAGGGGCCAATATATTTGAAATACGAAGGGAGGCACTGGTCATTGAAATTTCAAATATCGAACTTAAGCTGAAGGAAACGTTTCCTCAATAAAGATACCCAATAAGTAATGTTAACGTCATTTTGTACTCTAAACTTCATTGTATATTTTTTTCTTCTGTTTTGCAGGAGTTGGTTGCGATAGTTATGTGGATCAGCTGGTCCACTAGCACCAACAGTGATGAACCAGATGGTTGTGATAGTTATGGGGACCAGGTGGCTGTGATAGTTATGTGGACCTGGTGGACCAGGTGATCGACTAGCACCAACAGTGAGGAACCAGATGGTCCATTAGCACCAACAGTGATGGACCAGATGGTTTGTGATAACTATGTGGACCAGGGGTTTACTAGCACCAACAGCGATGAACCAGAAGGCTGTGATAGCTTTATGGACCAGGTGGTCCACTAGCACCAACAGTGATGAACCAGATGGTTCATTAGTATCAACAGTAATGGACCAGATGGTTGTGATAGTTATGTAAACCAGGGGATTCACTAGCACCAACAGTGATGGACCAGATGGTTGTGACAGCTATGAAGACCATGTGGTTCTCTAGGACCAACAGTAATAGACCAGGTGGTTGTGACAGCTATGTGGATCAGGTGGTTAACTAGAACCAACAATATTGGACCACCAGGTGGTACGAGGTATGACCAGAGCTTTGGTAAGATGGGGAAGGAAGAAGGATGGGTAAGGATGGAAATATGGGAAAGGGTTGGGAGGGTGGAGGGGGAGGTGTGGTAATAAAAGTAAGTGGCCTAACCACTTTGGTGCAGTTTATACAAGTGTGTGTTGTGTTATTCATGGATATATTATATTCATAAGATAGTTATATCATAGGTATATCTCCTGCCCATCAGTTGCACACAGTTATACCAGCTGTATACCAGCATGCCGCTGAGTTGGAAGGGTGTATACCATTTGCAATTACCTTTTTTTGCGTAAGAGGTCGGTCGTAAGGCTGCTGCTGCAGATGGTGGTTGCAGGGCGTTCGATGGAAATTGGCTGCTAACCCGGAGTTGGTTGGCTAAGCAGTTTCTGAGGTTTCCTGTCGTAGGATGTTTGCAGATGTTACAAGGTTAGTTGTAAGGTGTAGTCTGATAGAAGTCTCCCAAAAGTGGGGTGCATTTATCCTTGTTGTTGGACATAGAATGGTTCTGGTGGTGTTCATTAGTTGGGGAGGGTTTTCTCTGACTGATATATAGAACTCCTGCATATCATATAGTTGTCTCTTTCTTAGTTTGTCTAGCCTGACATTTATTGCAATGATTTCTTGTTAGATGTGCAGGTCTTCCATCCTGATTCTGTCTCTAAGCCTGATGCCAGTGATAAAGCTGTAACATGTTGGATTTAGTTGTTAGTGACATGGGTACACAAGGGTATCCCAGCAAGGGTCTCATCATCATCTTGTAAAGGTGCATCTTGATATGGGAGGGGGCTTTTTTGAATATGAATAGTTGACTAAGGTTCACTTTCTTGGTGATGTGAGATGTTGAGGGGAGCAATCTGTCGATCTCATAACCCAGGATCTTGTTTGGGTTTCTGACAGCGATACATGAACCTCTGATGGAGATATTCCCCTTTGTCTTCTATGGTTGATGCGAAACAGCCGATGGTGCTGATGAGGACTTTATCTGGGTTAGTTGTGATTCTCCATTTTTTCTCCCAGTTAGCTGTTCTTCGTTGTTCCTCATTCATTTTTTCTATTACTATCCTATGCTTATTAGCACCTGATATGGGGGTGGATTATACTACATGGATAACATCGTCTGCAAATTGAGTGATGATGGTATCATTGAATTCAGGCTGTGGGAGATCGTTTACATATATATTGAAGAGTATGGGGCTGAGGCATGAGCCCTGTGGTACTCCAGCTGTCGGCGTGAAGGGTATTGCTGACTTTTTATTGAAGGTCGGGATGATGCTTCTACCTGTTAAGAAGTTGTATATGAGCCTGAGAAAGGTCAAGTTGTGGTCTGGGAGGTCGGCAAGTTTGAATATGAGTCAATCATGCCACAGGCTGTCGAAGGCTTTGTGTACGTCCCTAGTTGCAATTAGGGCAAGGTTCCCTTGATAAATTAGACACATATGCAACACTTGGGTATCTTTATTGAGGAAACGTTTCGCCACACAGTGGCTTCATCAGTCCATACAAAGGAGAATCGTAAAGAACAGGAGGAGTTTGAGGTGGTCAGTCCCTCAACCTTGAGTCGATGTTGTCAGTCCATCAATCTTGAACAGAATACTGCATATGTGCTAGAAAGCAGCTTATATACCGTAGGCAAAAGAGGTGCAGAAGTCGTAGGTGGTGTCACATTTGTAAAAGAGTGGTATACAATACCGACATTTGTCCAATGTGGAAGTAGGTCGTGCCCAAGGGTTGGGCAAGTGAAGAATTCTCAGTATTAAGATCCCAAGATGTTGCTGTGTCAGACATTGTCCACATTGGACAAATGTCGGTATTGTATACCACTCTTGTACAAATGTGACACCACCTATGACTTCTGCACCTCTCCTGCCTACGGTATATAAGCTGCTTTCTAGCACATATGCTGTATTCTGTTCAAGATTGATGGACTGACAACATCGACTCAAGGTTGAAGGACTGACCACCTCAAACTCCTCCTGTTCTTTACGATTCTCCTTTGTATGGACTGATGAAGCCACTGTGTTGCGAAACGTTTCCTCAATAAAGATACCCAAGTGTTGCAAATGTATCTAATTTATCAACTTGTCGGTTCTCTGAACCATTCATTTACAAGGTTCCCTTATTTAGTCAGATTGTCCATCGCATCAAAGATGATATTTATAGCATGTGTTCCCCGGTGGGACCTGAAGCCAAACTGCTTCTCGGGAACAGGTGATTGAATTCCATGTAATAGTTCAGTCTATTGGAGATGATTTTTTCGAAGACTTTGCCAGTGACTTCGAGTAGGGAGATAGGTCTGTAGTTCTCTGGTTTCCGGTTGTCTTTATTGGGTTTTGCGATTAAAATCATCCTTGTTGTCTTAAATGCCACTGGGAAGTGTCCAGACGCCAAGACAACATTAAAGACGTTTACCAGAGACATCTTGAAGTTACGGGGTAGGTACTTAAATTGTTTTGCTGTTATGCCTGAGGGGCCAAGGGCCTTATTTCTCATTCGGCCAATGACTTGGGTCATCTCCCTGAGGGTAATTGGTCTAGTGAGAAGGTGTTCGTTTTTGAGAGATGTATCTATTAATGGTATTGGGTGGAAGTCTTCCCAGTTTTCGTCCTGTTATTGGTTGACCCACTGGTAGTGGTTATTGTTAATTAAATCATCTACTATCATTGTATGAGAGAATTTTCTCTTAGACTTCTCCCATCAGCTTAGCTTGGTCTTGTGGGTCCTCGAGCAGGGTAGTCACTTCCTCACCGTCTACGTCGGTGAAGGAGTGTGTAAGGTGTTGAGTGGGTGTGGGTTTAGCCCCCATTAACCTACGGATCTCACTCCAGAACTGTTCTGGACGTTGTTTGTATTGGTTAGACTGGAGAACAAGATATTTCCATATTTCTCTTTTGTGCTGTGTGATAGCTTTGCGCAGTGGCAATATCGTAACCAATGAGGTTCATCCGAGGTGCGATTACTGGTAGCTGAAAACAATATGCTGGGTGATTAGGGTGATTAATTATCTCATCCTTTGCAGTACCTCCCGTGTGGGCTGTCCTGTGTGAAAGTGCCTACTACACTCAGCGTGGTAATTAGTCATGCTGTCCTTAATCTCCCTGGTTGGTTTGTACTGCTGGTAGATCTTGGAAGTTGTTAGTTCGCAGCATGTCTGTGTGGCCTCTGTGATTCTTTCGTGAAAGGAGTTGATTGCCTCATCTATTGCAGTGGAGGATTGGTTCTCAAGAGAAATAGTATGGTCCTTTTCTAGATAGTCCTGAAGGGGTCAAAGCCTAGTGTTTTTAGGTTGGGTTTGGGGTGGGTGTGCGGAACGGTGAAGACTGGAGCTTTATTATGACTGGGATGTGATCAGAGCCAACGTTACCGCCTGGGGAGACTCTGCAGTGGAACAGGTCACAATCCCTGTTGGATAGTACTACGTCAGGTGTCCCTGGGTGGAGACCCACATATGACTTAAAGAATGGGCCTTGAACGATAAGTTTCTTGCTGTCATAATATTGAATAGTTGTTTCCCCTTATGGTCACTTTGTGGCTTGGCGGCGCCACAGTTGAACAGAGCGGGGTGGTGGGCGTTGAAATCCCCTGCTAGGACTGTAGGGACATTTCTGCTGAGTAACCGGTGTATGAGGATTAACTCTATGTACGGCTGCCTGGGAGGAAAGTAACCTGTTCCCACTATAAGCCGCATATGAGGTCGACATTTCTATCGCTAAGATGTTGTCCTCGTCAACATGGATGTTGTGGAATTCGTGTCCCTGCTTCACTAGGATGGCTACTCCACTGAAGGGCCCTCTGGATTTCTCGAGTGTTGAGTAACCAGTTAGTTTTATATGTTGGTCATGTCTGGCTGCTGTTTCGTTCAGAAGGATAATGTCCGGATTGTGGTTGCATGGTTCTGTTTCAAGAAGTGTTGGATGTTGATTTGAAAAATTGCTGTCCCCATTATTTTACGTGTTCAGTGTCGGTGCTGCGTACAATGAGTTGGTGTCTGAGGTAATAGCCGCCTGGTGAGGACATGCTCTCACTGCTGGATTTATTGGGGATGAAGGGGGCTGTAATCCTGAGTGGTTTTCTGAGAGAAGAATTGTTGGTCCTCATCGGTACTGCTGCTAATGGTAACGTCGAGTGACGAATCAGGTGGTTCACCACCACCAACAGTGATGGACCAGGTGGTTCACCACCACCAACAGTGATGGACCGGGTGGGTCACTAGTACCATGATGGACCAAGTGATCCACTAGCACCAACAATGATGGACTAGGTGCTCCACTAGCACCAACAGTGATGGACCAGGTGGTCCACTAGCGCCAACAGTGATGGACCAGGTGGTCCACTAGCGCCAACAGTGATGGACCAGGTGGTTCACTAGCGCCAACAGTGATGAAAAAAGTGGTCCACTAGTGTACGACACCTACCACACAGTGTATTACACCTACCACACAGTGTACTACACCTACCCCACAGTGTACTACATCTACCACACTGTACTACATCTACCACACAGTGTATTGCATCTACCACACTGTATTACATCTACCGCACAGTGAACTACACCTACCACACAGTGTATTACACCTACCACACTGTACTACATCTACCATACAGTGTATTACATCTACCACACAGTGTACTACACCTACCACACAGTGTATTACATCTATCACACAGTGTACTACACCTACCACACAGTGTATTACACCTACCACACACTGTACTACGCCTACCATACCAAGTATTACATCTATCACACAGTGTACTACACCTACCACACACTGTATTACACCTACCACACAGTGTACTACATCTACCACACACTTTACTACACCTTCCACACTGTACTACACCTACCACACACATTATTACACCTACCACACTGTACTACACCTACCACACACTGTACTACACCTACCACACACTGTACTACACCTACCACACAGTGTATTGCACCTACCACACATGTGTACTACACCTACCACAGTGTATTACACCTATCACACAGTGTACTACACCTACTACACAGTGTATTACACCTACCACACAATGTACTACACCTACCACACAGTGTATTACACCTACCACACACTGTACACCTACTACACAGTGTATTACACCTACCACACAGTGTACTACACCAACCACACAGTGTACTGCACCTACCACACAGTGTACTACACCTACCACACAGTGTATTACACCTACCACACAGTGTACTACATCTACCATACATTGTATTACACCTACCACACATTGTATTACACCTACTACACATTGTATTACATCTACCACACAGTGTACTACACCTACCACACAATGATTACATCTACTACACAGTGTATTACACCTACCACACAGTTTATTACACTGTGTGGTAGGTTCAAAGGCCTGTTATCCTGAGTGTAAAAGGGAGCTTGGAGCAAAAAAACACCGTAGAAAATGCTTTGAATTGTACTTCCTTCACCAAGCAATTATATGTATATATATGAGTTTTGTATTTTCCTTCACCAAATATATTATAAGGCTTTGTACAAGTATGTACACTATATATAGAGAGAGTAGTATTAGTGCACGCCACGGTAGTCAAGGCAAAACAGCAGCCAATAGACAGAGACGACCGTACAACAACCAGCTCAATGCAGGAATGACAATGGCAAATATGCGAGTGGAATCCACATCACCTTTCCATTGCCAGACCCGCATTATCATTGGCTGAACCAAATCGTTGATTTGGTGATGGGGCTCCAACACCAAACCCTTAACGATGGTTTGCTGGTTGGAGGGGCAGCCTATGTGGGTGTGTTTAACATGCTCCGAATAAGGTTGACGTACTCTTTGCATGCAACACTCCCACCCCAAAAGTGCTTAGGACTAGGCTTCCACCTCAAATGGGTAGAGTGCCGCCATGACACGTTACAATAATGGGACCACCTTTCCCCTCAATCATCCCAATCATTAGATAAAGCTAAACTTTTCTTGAGACATAAAGTCTGGATTTAAACTTAAGAGTGAGACAGCAGACGGAAGGGATAACGTAGGTCCAAGATACCTGCGGTCGGTAGCAGACTATCCCCTCACTAAAAAAAAACCCACTAGGAAAAAAAAAAAGAGCTGGCTCCACCCAAAGTCCCCAACACATCCTAACTAATTACAACCTAGATAACACATCAACCAGCATATTGTTTTTGCCAGGAATGTGTATAATCTTATATTGTAGGGTTGCAGCCTAATGCTACAACGCATGAGTCTTGTGCTGTGATTTTTCATGGATTGGAATTACACCAGAGGGTTGTGGTCGCTGTAGATGGTGACCACCTGAGACGTCTGTCCCAGGTAAATATCGAAGTGCTCTAATGCCAATATCAGAGCCAGAGCCTCCTTCTCTATAGTGGAGTAGGCCCTCTGGTGTTACCCATACTTAGATGAGAAATATGCCACAGGCTGCAACCTATCATCCCCAGATTGCAGAAGCACTGCCCCAACCCCAGACTCACAAGCATCTATGTATCTGTAAAGAGAAGGGTTTTAAAAAGTCTGGAGACAAAAGAATGGGTGCAGTACTAAGTAATCTCTTTGCTTTCGTAAAAGCATCTTGATATTCTGGGGTCCAATTAAAGGGAACTTTGTGACTGGTAAGTGAGGTTAGAGGGGCAACAATATCTGCAATTTTTTTACAGAATCTTCTATGAAACCCTACCATCCCTAGAAAACGTTCTAGGGATGTCCTGTCAGGGGGTACTGGATAATTTTCAATGGCCAGGATTTTTGCAAATTTAGGGGCCACTTTGCCACTACCTACTTCATGGCCCAAAAAATTAATAGTAGATTGGCCAAAGGATGACTTTGATAAATTAACAGTTAAATGAAAACTCTAGAAGGTCTCAAAGAGAGTCTTAAGCCTAAACATATGTTGGTCCCAAGTATCCGACACAACAACTATGTCATCTAGGTAAGAGGCAGTGCCTTCAAGTCCTTTAATAGCCTGATGGATCAGAGTTTTTCATTCCGAAAGAGGTCACTGTATATTGATAATGACCTCCTGGAATTACGAAGGCAGAGATTTCTTTCCCCTTATCTGTTAAAGGTACTTGATAGTAACCTTTAAGGAGGTCCAATTTGGATACAAAAGTAGCCTTACCCACAAAGTCGATTACGTCATCCAGACGTGGCAGAGGATAGGCATCTGCAATTGTGACCTCATTCACCTTACAGTAGTCTGTACACATTCGAAACCCTCCATCAGCTTTGTTAACCAGGATGCACGGTGAAGCCCACGGACTAGATGACTCCTCCACTAACCCATGCTCTAACAGAAATTCTACCTCCTGCTGAAGTAGCCTCTGTTTTTCAGGATTAGCTCTGTAGGGGTAGAGTTTAATAGGTTTAGAGTTTCCAACATCTACATCATTATATCCTAGTGTACATTTTTTCGGCACATCCGAAAAAATATCAGGATAAGACTGTAGGAGCGCA
Source organism: Cherax destructor (assembly GCA_009830355.1). Classification (NCBI taxonomy): domain Eukaryota; kingdom Metazoa; phylum Arthropoda; class Malacostraca; order Decapoda; family Parastacidae; genus Cherax; species Cherax destructor. The sequence continues at coordinate 155,778 of WNWK01003258.1, forward strand.
GTTAAAATAGTTACTTGATTCTTAGTCAGCCCCAACATTAAAGGGTTAGGGTCCTTGAGGAGGACCGAATTGGGAAGCTTTACATTAATCTCAGAGTGAAAAGAGTCAGGGTCATCAGAGGCAGAGGACAGAGTCATTACTGGGACTTTATCTGGTGTATTAAAAGCTTTAATTTGATTAATGTGGTAGGTTTTACTTTTTGAGGTCTTGTCAAGGAGAGATACCACATAATTTACATCAGATAATTTACTTACAATTTGCATGGGTCCCGTAAATCTAGCTTTCAAGGTGTGGCCAGGTATAGGCTCCTGTACCAACACCTTATCTCCTAGATGGAAGGAGCGAAGCTTAGAATTCCTGCCATACCTCTGTTTCATTGTCTTCTGAGCTGCCTTCAAGTTAGGCTTAGCCACCTGCAACCTTGAAGAAGGGTTGTAGAGGGTTGCGGAGGTGTCTTCTCCCATCCATCCTTCTTTGAGCACAAGTAGAGGACCTCGTACATTGTGCCCAAAAATCAGCTCAAATGGAATGTACCCTGATTTGGTGATGGGGCCCCAACACCAAACCCTTAACGATGGTTCGCTGGTTGGAGGGGCAGCCTATGTGGGTGTGTTTAACATGCTCCGAATAAGGTTGATGTACTCTTTGCATGCAACAGTGTATTACACCTACCACACAGTGTACTACACCTACCACACAATGTACTACACCTACCGAGCTATATACTGACTTATCATTCGGTATACTACAACTTCCAGTTTGTATATATACATAAAATACTGTATACTAAATCTATCACACAATATGAACATATACTCAAACGTTTTCGCATCTGCCACACAATATACGTACATACATAGAGCATATGTCCGAGTATATGTCCGAGATACCGGGAAACACTGCATTTAAACAACGGAAGGAACACACAGGGCCTGGAGCTGCGACTCGACCCCTGCAGCCACAAATAGGTGAGCGCGTGCCCGCCACACAAATGCATGAACACACATGCATAAACAAACGCACGAATATACAAGGTTGAGGGAAATAGGACTAACAACACTGGAGGAAAGAAGGGTCAGAGGAGACATGATAACGACATACAAAATACTGCGGGGAATCGACAAGGTAGACAGTGACAGGATGTTCCAGAGAGGGAACACAGAAACAAGGGGACACAACTGGAAGCTGAAGACTCAGATAAGTCAAAGGGATGTTAGGAAGCATTTCTTCAGCCACAGAGTAGTCAGGAAGTGGAATAGTCTAGAGAAAGATATAGTGGAGGCAGGAACCATACATAGTTTTAAGACGAGGTATGATAAAGCTCATGGAGCAGGGAGAGCAGAGACCCAGTAGCAGACTGCGAAGAGGAGGGGCCAGGAGCTGAGTCTCGACCCCTGCAACCACAATTAGGTGAGTACAATTAGGTGAGTACAACAAGCTTAATGTCTAATCAACATGTGCCTAGAACAAAATGGTAACTAACACACAAACACGAGGTGAGGCCAGGAGCTATAAATCGACCCCTGCAACCACAAATAGGTGAGTACACACACACAGACTGGGAAGAATTCCTAAGAAGTCCCGAGAAGTTGATTATTTATGTGATACATCGACCCCCATTCTTAGAGCCCGAGGGAGACTGTTGAGCTCACACTGTAACTCTCATCATTGTTTGTATTAGTAAATAATACCAAGATTTTGGATCTTAATTATTCCACTAAAGTGGATGTCCTTGAAGCTTTACAACCCAGAACATAACTGTGGTCAACAAGCTTTTAAATGTCACCTAGACCAGTGTCTGATTGTCATTTGTCAGTCTGGTCAGTTGGTCTCTTCCAGGACGCTGCCTTGTTGCTAGTGAAGGGTTCTTGATCCAAAGAATCTGGTTATCCTCCTATTCCTTAAATCATACCTGTTTATTTCCGGTTCCAGAAACACTGTATGTCAGGTTATAACCGAACATGAGCCTTCTACCTCTTTATAAGCCAGAGTTACTGCCAGATTCCTTGACGCTAGTGAAAAGGTCTTGGTCAAGGAAATTAGAATTATCCACCCCATTTTCCAGGTGCTGTATGAATCCCACTGGATTAGTGCCTCCCCATACATATAATAATATGACAACAGTTAAATGAAAGTTGTGAAACTTTTCACGCGGAGAGTTAGGCGCAGGTTAAGGTATTAGAAGAGAGGCGGATTATTTTCCAGTAACAGTAGTCATTAGACAGGAATGTATGATGTCACCGTGGTTCTTTGACATATTTACAAAAGGATTCATCAAAGAATCGAATGCTAAGGTGTATGCAGCTCTTTAATTGTTTTTATAATGTGAATGCTCTTGTTCCCAGGAATTGAAGCTGCAGAATCGATACGGATACTGGTAAAAGAAAGATCCAGACATCTCATTAGTAGGTAAGAATATGAGTAGCATTATTTCTGTATAAATTAAGAGTCTTTAAAGAATATTTTTTTTTGTTACTTTACCTAGAACCTTTTTATCACTAAAAGATCAAACAATATTTTTTTTTAATTTGTGACTCTTATCTTATAAGTTTAGTGCTGAAGTTGTCGACAGTGTCGAGAAAGTTGGACTTCCCTGTTCCAGACTCTGAAGCTGAACACTTCTCCAGAGTGAGAGACTGACCACCTCAAGGGTGATGGACTGATTACATCATCTTTACTTCGCTACCACACCTTCTGCCTCTGTATTTGACTGAAGAAGCCTACTGTGTAGGCGAAACATTTCAATCAACAATAAAGATACCCAACTGCTGCATAGGTGTCTTACTCTTCATCTTGTAGGTATTATGTACCATTCTCAACATACATTAACGGTGATCACACACTGTATTAGGGGGACTGTCTTTGAGCAGATGGTATTTGCACACATATGTACAGTATTGACTTGTGGTTGTGTGTGAGTTGGATACGTCCATATTTGCGATGGTTTTGTGAGTTTTGTTTGAGTTTTACATATGGTTAGTCAGGAGTTTAATTTAGATAACTTACTATTTATGGATTAATTAGGTTGCAGTTGGCATACGAGACATCAACTTGTAATCATATACTATTTCATCATTAATGTTTTATCATGTGTGCTACTCTCATGAAAATTTTAAATATATTCGTAAAAATGGGTGCATTTTATACCTCTTGGAGGCTAGTACACCAAACGGGGAGTAGAATGAAATTAGCTCAGAGGCACCCACACCACCGTATGTCCTCGCATCAAGGTAAAACACCTAGCTCTGCTGGGTGCTTGGTTCTTGAGGATTGCGTGGTCCTTTGGGTTAGAGCGTCGTGTGTGATTTTCGCTCACCATGAGGCGGGCCAAAATGACATGGGTTCGAATCCTCGGTTAGTCGCAGTGTTGTTATTGGTATATATGTCGTGCCGATTAGGTAAAACTTGCGATTTTTGCTTAAATAGAAACGCTCTTCTTGCCATATAAGACAAGCGAAAATTTGTTTATGCAATAATTTCGCAAAAAATCATTCTGAGCCTAACGAAAAAAATATATTTCATTGTGTTTGTTTATTTTTAAATTATTGTAAACTTATCTAAACTATATTGAGTTGGGTTAGGCTAAATTAAATTCCCCTTGTTATAATAAGGTTAGGTAAGTTTTCTAAGATTCTTTTGGTTCAAAATTAAAAAATTTACATCAATATAAATGAAAAAAATATGTCTTTAAACGTATAAAAGAAAATTTTAGAAAGGACTTAATTTTAGATGAGTTCTTCCTAATTGACCAGTTTTTACCTATTAGGCACGACATATATATATATATATATATATATATATATATATATATATATATATATATATATATATATAATATGTCGTGCCGATTAGGTAAAACTTGCTATTTTGGCAACGTTCATCTTGCCATATAAGACAAGCGAAAATTTGTGTATGCAATAATTTCGCAAAAATCATTCTGAACCTAACGAGAAAATATATTTCATTGTGTTTATTTATTATTAAATTATTGTAAACGTATCTAAAATATATTTAGTTGGGTTAGGCTAAATTAAATTGCGCTTGTTGTAATAAGGTTAGGTAGTTTCTCTTGGTACAAAATTATAAATTTTTACATTAACATAAATGAAAAAAATATATCTTCAAACGTATAAGATAAATTTTTAGAAAGGACTTAAATTTTAGATGAGTTCTTGCTAATTGACCAGTTTTACCTATTAGGCACGACATATATATATATATATATATATATATATATATATATATATATATATATATACATGTATATATAAACCATATATTTTCCCTGGATAGTCAAGTCCCTAATGAGGTCCCTACTGCTCAATTTTCAGGTCAAGCTACCCTACGTTCCAGTATTTATCAGAAATAATATTTTATCTTTACTATCCTGTATTATTCCGACTGGGGTTTTCCTGCTCTAACCCAAATTCCGTGGTGGTGGCAGTATATATGAATAATTGAGAGAACTGAATCCTACCTTTCTTTTCTCTAAAATTGTATTTATTCCCATTTTTGCTTAATTCTTGTTTTATTTATATATTTTAGTCCACTAATTCCCTCCTGATCTCCGCCTGTGGGAATATAGACAATTTGGCATCGTCTGGTGCTCTGACGACCCCAGGGTGGGACTGGGGTGGTAACTTCGCTTCACCTAGGCCTGGCTACTATATCAGTCAGTCTGCTAATATAACAGATAACTCTGTAAATGTATTATCTAAGTTCATGTTGCCATAGTGAGTTACAGATCGACTCAGGCTTCTGTATTCCTATGACATTTGGATTCATTATTTACTTCCTTCCAAATATTATTTGCGTATGATGAGTGGAAGATTTTTCTTTTTGTGTATTGAGCAAAACTGGATATATAGGAGTGTGGTGGTGTGGAAGAGGGGGGGAGAAGTGGGGGGGTGAAAGCAGATATGGTGGGAGAGGCGTTGATGGTCTAGAATGAGGGTTGAGGTAAGCTGTGGTAATGGAAACTGATCTGCTGCGCCACGTTCAGAAGTATAGTGACGCAGTATGTAAACATTGCTTAACATGTGAAAATGTGACAACAGAAGACAAGTTGTGATAAAACGACTAAATAAAACGAACCTTTTTTTCACGACGTTATGTTCACATATAGTGAACGAAATGTCGTGTACTTCTATAAATAAAGGTTCTTCTGTTTTCTTGCGTCACCTCTTGAGAAACTCCTATCGGGTGTAGCTGCTCTGGGGAAATCTGCCTGCACCTCACGTTACCTAACCATTCACACCAACTCTGCCTCCTCCTACCCTTTTTCCTGACACCTCATATTACATAAGCTCGTGTTTAAGTGTTTCTTTCACACACACTTCCACTCAGACCACTGAATTCGACCATTAAACCAGAGGTCCCTGCTACTGTGTCCCTCTAGGGCCATCGATTACTCCACCTTCATGTGTCCTTAGACCATAGTTTTTCCACCTCCCAGCCATTGAGTCTGCACCACCTCTCAAGGATAGTTGAGCAACTCAGCAATAAATGTTACTCTCAGTAATTGTTGAGCAACTCACTGCTAGTTGCGTCAGTGACGTTACTAACATATACTTACCTCTATAGCCAAACCAGTGCTTTCCTATATCCTTTATGTAACTGAAGTTATCCAACTTGAAATAGTTGTTTCAAGTTGTTTCCTGGTTATATTTTCAGCGCCTTATAACAGTGACCTTTGTCAAGTGATTTTTTCCTGGCGAATGAACCAACAACAGTATGTTATTTTCAATAGGCGTGTTAAAGCTCATCGCAAGTAAAACGTTGTTTACACTAATGGATTGTCCATGTGTGATAATTTTTTTAACATCATCTTCAAGCTCCTCTGTCGTGATGTAGAGAAACACAACACTGAACACAGCCCTCGAGAGCTCTGAGCGAACATAGACACTCAGATCTGTGAGGCGGCTAATTTGTTAACATAAGAACATAAGAAAGGAGGAACACTGCAGCAGGCCTGTTGGCCCATACTAGGCATGTCCTTCACATTTCATCCCACTAACAAGATATTTGTTCAACCCAATCTTAAATGCTACCCAAGAAATAAGCTTTGATAATTCTATTTACTCATGTGCAATTCCCACTCAAATCCAACCCCTCTCACTCATGAATTTATCCAACCTAAATTTGAAACTACCCAAGGTCCTAGCTTCAATAACCCCACTAAGCAGACTGTTCCACTCATCAACTACCCTATTTCCAAACCAATACTTTCCTATATCCTTTCTAAATTTAACCTTATCTAATTTGAATCCATTATTGCGGGTTCTCTTGGAGAGATATTCTCAAGACCTTATTTATATCCCCCCTTTTTTAATACCCATTTTCCACTTGTATACCTCGATCATGTCTCCTCATTCTTCGTCTTACAAGTGAATGTAATTTTAGGGTCTTCAATCTTTCTTCATACGGAAGATTTCTAATGTTATGTATTAATTTAGTCCAAGAGTTTTTCTAGTTACTGGAATTGACCGGGAATTTAACTCTGGAGAGTGAGTACTGATGGACCAGGAACGGAGTAGGTAGTGAAGAGCAACATGGCTCGATTCTGATAGGCCTTGAGAAAGGAAGCTATGGAGATAACCTAGAGTTAAGTGGAAATCGTCATTGGGTGAAATGAAAAAAGTATGTCAATGTGCTAAATGTTATAGCGAAACTTAAATAAGTTACCTGAAGAGGCCTATTGTTTATTGAACTGCTTTGTTGTGAAGAATGGAACCATGTTATAGTATCTATATGTTGATAGTTAAGGAACTGATAGTTAATGTTTGGAATAAAAATATCTGTGTTCACGTAAATCGTAGCTACTTTTAGTTGGCACACCTTCTAAGACGAACCTTAATGACTAAAAGAAACTTATCTATATCTCAGGACTTTAGTTTTCTTATAATTTTTATATTACAATAAAATAACAGTTATGTATATTCAGTTGGTTGAAAAGTGGCTAAATAATCAACAATAAACCAAATTCTTGAGCGTAGGTAATTGCTCAGGTTCATGGTCCAAGTCAGACCGAAACGACCTCCTAAGTTTCATTCTCCTATGAGTTAATGGTTTGTTAAGAAGACACGGCTGATACAGGTTCGTTGGGGTTGGAATGTGGGGGAGGAAGAGGTGAGGTGGGTTGAGAGGAGACTGGCGGTAGGGAGAAAGGGGTTGTGGGTTGGGAGGAGGATATTGAGGGTAGGGAGGGAGTTGTTGTTATTAGGGAGGTGGGGTGGATGTGTGTTTACATTAATACACACGCGCGTGATGATAGTGTTATAGTATTAAGCTGCCATAAACACTAGTTTAAAGGAAGAGAATTAATGTATTAGAGGAGGATGGGCAATGGGAAGGACAAAAGGAGTAAGAAGCAAAGGGCAACGTTAAGTAAAAAAGAGTGAGAGGAGAATGGCGAGAACACAGAAGAAAAATGAGGAAGACAAGAGAGAACAGTGGAGCCTCGAGGTTGTGAAGAACTGATCAAGGCGGAAGAAGGAAGGAGCTTGCCAGCAACCCCTCTCTGTCTGTCTGTCTGTCTGTCTGTCTGTCTGTCTGTCTGTCTGTCTGTCTGTCTGTCTGTCTCTCTCTCTGTCTGTCTGTCTGTCTGTCTGTCTGTCTGTCTGTGTCTCTCTGTCTCTCTCTCTCTGTCTCTCTCTCTCTCTCTCTCTCTCTCTCTCTCTTTCTCTCTCTCTCTCTCTCTCTTCCAGCAAACACCAACACAAACATCCAGTACGATCAGTTAGGTTCAGTTAGCAACGGGATGGTGAACGATAGCGCAGCCAGGATTTCAAACCTGAGGTGATTAAAAATGATAAGATACCAGAAAAAATAGTCTATAAAAACATGTTTTCTCCAGTAAGTAATGTGAAATTTCTTAAACTATCGTGCTTTTGTGTCACTTGTCAATACAGTACACTGAAAATTACCCGTTAATTGAACAATTAGGAAGTATTTATCCGGTGGGGCTGTATAACCCTTGTGGTTTAGCGCTTCTTTTGATTATAATAATAATAATTATCCGGTGGGGAGTTTAATCCTCTTGACCCATCATCACCCTTGGCTTCGCCTCTGGTAACTGTGCCTCTATTAGCTTCGCCTCTGATAACTGTGCCTCTAGTAGCTGCGCCTCTGGTAACTGTGCCTCTGGTAACTGCGCCTCTGGTAACTGTGCCTCTGGTAACTACGCCTCTAGTAGCTGCGCCTCTGGTAACTGTGCCTCTGGTAACTACGCCTCTAGTAGCTGCGCCTCTGGTAACTGTGCCTCTGGTAACTGCGCCTCTGGTAACTGTGCCTCTGGTAACTACGCCTCTAGTAGCTGCGCCTCTGGTAACTACGCCTCTAGTAGCTGCGCCTCTGGTAACTGTGCCTCTGGTAACTGCGCCTCTGGTAACTGTGCCTCTGGTAACTACGCCTCTAGTAGCTGCGCCTCTGGTAACTGTGCCTCTGGTAACTGTGCCTCTGGTAACTACGCCTTTAGTAGCTGCGCCTCTGGTAACTACGCCTCTAGTAGCTGCGCCTCTGTTAACTGTGCCTCTGGTAACTGCGCTCTGGTAACTGTGCCTCTGGTAACTACGCCTCTAGTAGCTGCGCCTCTGCTAACTACGCCTCTAGTAGTTGTGTCTGTTGTAACTGCGCCTCTGGTAACTACGCCTCTGGTAACTACGCCTCTGGTAACTAGCCTCTAGTAACTGCGCCTCTGGTAACTGTGCCTCTGGTAACTGCGCCTCTGGTAACTGTGCCTCTGGTAACTACGCCTCTAGTAGCTGCGCCTCTGGTAACTGCGCCTCTAGTTGTTGTGTCTGTTGTAACTGCGCCTCTGGTAACTACGCCTCTGGTAACTGTGCCTCTGGTAACTACGCCTCTAGTAGCTGCGCCTCTGGTAACTGCGCCTCTAGTAACTGTGCCTCTGGTAACTGCGCCTCTAGTAAATGTGCCTCTGGTAACTGTGCCTCTGGTAACTACGCCTCTAGTAGCTGCGCCTCTGGTAACTGCGCCTCTGGTAACTACGCCTCCGGTAACTACACCTCTAGTAGCTGCGCCTCTAGTAACTGCTCCTCTGGTAACTACGCCTCTAGTAGCTGCGCCTCTGGTAACAGCGCCTCTGGTAACTGTGCCTCTGGTAACTACATCTCTGGTAACTGCACTCTTGTAACTGCGCCTCTGGTAACTGCCCCTCTCGTAACTGTGCCTCTGGTATCTGTGCCTCTGGTAACTGTGTCTCTGGTTACTGCACCTCTGGTAACTGCGCCTCTGGTAACTGTGCCTCTGGTAACTGCGCCTATGGTAACTGTGCTCTGACAACTGTGTCCCTGATAACTGTGCCTCTGGTAACTGCACCTCTGGTAACTGTGCCTCTGGTAACTGTGTCTCTGGTAACTGCGCCTCTGGCAACTGCGCCTCTGATAACTGTGCCTCTGGTAACTGTGCCTCTGTTATCTGTGCCTCTGGTAACTGTGCCTCTGGTAACTGTGCCTCTGGTAACTGTGCCTCTGGTAACTGCGCCTCTGGTAACTGTTCCTCTGGTAACTGTGCCTCTGGTAACTGTTCCTCTGGTAACTGTGCCTCTGGTAACTGTGCCTCTGGTATTGTCTATTTACATTTTAGTAAGGCTTTTGATAGAGTACCGCACCAGAGACTGTTAAAGAAAGTGGCAGCTCATGGCATTGGGGGAAAATTGCTGTCATGAATCGAGTCATGGCTCACCAATAGGAAGCAGAGAGTGTGCATAAATGGTGTTAAATCCGAGTGGGGATCTGTAACAAGTGGTGTTCCACAGGGATCAGTTTTAGGCCCGTTGTTGTTTATAATATATATCAATGACCTTGATGAGGGAATTACTAGTGATATGAGCAAATTCGCCGATGACACGAAGATAGGTAGGATAATTGATTCAAACGTAGATGTCAGGGAACTTCAGGAGGATTTAGACAGACTCAATTCCTGGTCAGAAATGTGGCAGATGCAGTTCAATGTAGATAAATGCAAGGTTCTGAAGCTTGGGAGTGTCCATAACCCAAGCACTTATAAGTTAAATAACGTAGAACTTAGCCATACAGATTGCGAAAAGGACTTGGGGGTTATTGTAAGCAGCAACCTTAAACCAAGACAGCAATGCCTAAGCGTACGTAATAAGGCAAACAGATTACTGGGATTTATATCAAGAAGTGTAAGCAACAGAAGTCCAGAGGTTATATTACAGCTTTATACATCGTTAGTAAGGCCTCACCTAGATTACGCAGCTCAGTTCTGGTCTCCATATTATAGAATGGATATTAATTCGTTAGAAAACATTCAGCGTAGAATGACTAAATTAATACATAACATTAGAAATCTTCCTTATGAAGAAAGATTGAAGACCCTAAAATTACATTCACTTATAAGACGAAGAATGAGGGGAGACATGATCGAGGTATACAAGTGAAAAATGGGTATTAACAAAGGGATATAAATAAGGTCTTGAGGATATCTCTCCAAGAGAGAACCAGCAATAATGGATTCAAATTAGATAAGTTTAGATTTAGAAAGGATATAGGAAAGTATTGGTTTGGAAATAGAGTAGTTGATGAGTGGAACAGTCTGCCTAGTAGGGTTATTGAAGCTAGGACCTTGGGTAGTTTCAAATTTAGGTTGGATAAATTCATAAGTGAGAGGGGTTGGATTTGAGTGGGAATTGCACATGAGTAAATAGAATTATCAAAGCTTATTTCTTGGGTAGCATTGAATATTTGCAAATATTCTGTTAGTGGGATGGAATGTGAAGGACCTGCCTAGTATGGGACAACAGGCCTGTTGAAGTGTTCCTCCTTTCTTATGTTCTGGTAACTGTGCCTCTGGTAACTGTGCCTCTGGTAACTGTGCCTCTGGTAACTGTGCCTCTGGTAACTGTGCCTCTGGTAACTGTGCCTCTGGTAACTGTGCCTCTGGTAACTGTGTCTCTGGTAACTTTGCCTCTGGTAACTGTGCTCTGGTAACTGCCTCTGTGTGTTGAGTGCTCCCCTGTGAATATATATGAAAAGTTCTTTTGTCCTCTTAAAGCAATTATATGACTGAGGGTAAGACAGTGGGATAGGTAATGTTGACCCCGCGTCTTAAACAGTCATTATCTGACTGTGTATTGTAGTGTGTGTTTATTTTGGATCCCCGTTTTTGTTCATACTTCAATATTATCGCGTCAATAAAATATTTAAGTGTAATCCACTCTAATATTATTCGAAAAATTTGCTTAAAACTTTATATGAGAAATCGTTGTAGAATTTAGGAGGACTGAAGGAGATCTGGCCTCCCCTTCCTCGGATCAAACCTGATTAGCACAGTGTGAACCCTGCAGGTTTATCTCTTTCCGATAATAATAATAATAATAAGAAGAAGACGACAACGAAGAAGACGACAACTTCGCGCGTGGAATCGTTTCATTCTCACTTCGTTGAGCTGCACTTCAGCAACTTGTAAACTTCGCTTTATACACGACATCCAGCCCTCCATCTTCCGATCAGTGGACGGAGACTCGAGCCTCCAGCTCTCCTCGCCCTGAATAAGAACATAAGAAAGAAGGAACACTGCAGCAGGCCTACTGGCCCATGCGAGGCATGTCCAATTCTCCCACCGGCTTAAGCCAATGCCTTAATCTAGTCAGGTCAGGTCACATTCACTTAAGGAAATAGCACGGCATCTGACCTAGTAGGACAAGCTAATCAGGTCCAACTCACACCATGGCAGTTGCTCCCCAGCCTTGGTGGTGCGCGGGTGAGCTCAGTTGTCCCCCTGGTGGAGGTTAGGTGAAATTTTATTTTCACCATCATGGCGGATACATACCGGCGACGTGTCAACACTGTCTGTGTGGACTTGATTAAAGGTGCTGTGTATCCTGATAATGCTGAGATCATCTTGCCATTGGTTCTCCGTGACACCTTCGGAATATCGACTGAGGCCATTTATGGCATATCTTTGAACGGATCAGCCAGATTTTTCGTCAAGTTCAACTCCATTGACGTGTATGAGGAAGTGGTGGAAGAGTTTCAGGAAAAGCCTATTGTCGTCAACTCGGGATTGGAGGTGCGTCTGCGTGATGTGTCCGCACATTACATTTGGATTCACGTGAAGAACCTCCCATTTGAGGCTGCTGAATTTGATGTTCGGCGAGTATTCGGCCAGTATGGGACTATACATGTAGCTAATGTTGGTCGGTGGCAGCAGGGAACTTATGCTGGCATGCTGGCGGGATCATACTCCCTCAAAATGACTTTGAGGAGGCCTATCCCGTCATACGTTCAGATGCAAGAGTTTCGTACTCAAGTATACGTTTCGTATGCTGGACAGGTGAGGACGTGCCGGCTCTGGGGTGCCCCAGGACATATGGCGGCTACATGTGATCAACGCAGGGAGCGGCAACCTGGACGTCGAGATGATGGGACTTATCGTACTGCGACGGACCTGAGAGAAATGACCAAGACGAGTGTACAGTTGGATATGGCCGAGGTCCTTGATACTGAGGATGTCCCTCGGAGTTGGAGTGAGGAGGTTGATGCTGCGGAGGAGGCCGTTTTGACTTTACCCACAACAAAGCAAGAAGAGGAGCAGGAGTGTTCCCAGGTTGCCATGGAGGGTGACTTGTTGGAGGTGGTCTCTGAGTTATCGAGGCCTTGTTTCGAGGACATCCAGAGCCTCCTTGGGAGCCCATCGCCGGCGGGTGTTTTGGGCTTGGATGAGGACTCATCTGGTGTTTTGGAGCATCCGGAGTGCGAGATTGGTCCGGTAGAGGACCTTGTTGACTCTGTGCCTGTGGTGGTGGCTGAGGTGGAGGTGCATAGGGAGGAAGGTAATAGGGAGATGGAATGTGTGGAAGCATCCCGCAAGCGGCCCAGTGGGGATTCTGAGGATGATGACATAACCCCGGGCCAAAGGTCTTCTAAAATGGCCTGGAGGGATGTTGTCAAGGGGAAGAAGGTTGTGCCCCAGGGAAAGAAAAGTGGGACAGGAGTGAAAGGAGGTAGGGCACAAAGTGGGTTTTCTGTGCCAGTTGTGACAGGGTCTGTGCGCCGAAGTGGCAAACCCCCTTTGACCTATTCAGGTGTCTCAACTTAAATGTTAATGGGCTCCGGGCGGAAGTTCGGAAGAGATGGATTGAGGTGACGCTCAGACGGTTGAATGTGGATGTATGCTTTCTCCAGGAGCATAATTATAGGTGTGGTAGGGATTTGTGTTTGAAGGGATATAAGTGTTATACTGGGAGTTCGGGGCATTTCAAGGGTGGGGTGATGGTGGGTATACGTGAGACCAGCCCTTTCAAGTTAAAAGCCTGGGAGGAGGGGGTGGGGGTAGGATAGTTCGGGTGGACGGGGTTTGGGGAGATATACAGGTGTGTTTCATTGGTGTATATATGCCGGCGACTTCCAATCGCCGTGTAAAGGATGATTTTGTACGTGATGATTTGGTTTATGCGTTGAGAGGTTTACTGTTGGTTACGATAATTGCCGGGGATTGGAATTGCATTATTAGAGGGAGGGATGTGGAACCTCGAGGGGCGGGTTGTTTGTTGCAGAGCTTGAGGGAGGTGCTGAGGGCGATTAGTGTGGAGGATGTGGTTAGGGGAGGAGGGTGGCGTGTGGATCACATATATTAAACAGGGTTATGCGGCTAGGTTGGACCGGGTATATGTATCAGGGGCAGTCCAGGTAGGTGAGGTTAAATGTCAGGATTTTGGTTTTTCTGATCATAGGGGTGTGTTGGTAGAGATGGGATGGGCTGGGGCGGTGAAGATGTATTCCGGGTATTGGAAATTAAATGTGAGGTTGTTGCAGGGGTTGGATCACAGGGAGGTTTTTGCGGATTGGTGGGGTCGAGTATGGAATGATGGGAAGGGGATTAGTGATATAGTGGAATGGTGGAGTGTGCGGGCTAAAGTGGCAATCCAGGAATTTTATAGGCAACTGGGTAGGGAAGATGCGAGGCAAAGATTGGGTATGTTGAGGTACGTAGAGGGGCAATTGAGGACTTGTTATGAGAGTGGAGGGCGGTATCCCCTAGCTGAAATCGATCATCTGCGGTCACGATTGCGGGAGTTGCAGAATGAAAATTTTCATGCTCTGAGGGTACGAGGAGGTTTAGAGGAAGTTTTATGGGGGGATAAGCCCTCTGCGTTAGTGTTACGTACTTTTCAGAACCGGAGAAGAGATATGACGGTCATGTCTCTGAGGGTAACTGAGGAGTGCCGTGGGTATCGGAAGGGGCAGATTCTTCGTACCACGGAAGCCATGAGTTATTATGCGGATGCTTGGTTTGAGTGTAAGATGAGTCAGGGGGAAAGTGATGGGATATCCCGGGATGTAATTTTAGATTGTATAGTTGAGAGGATAGGAGCTGGAGATAGAGCGCGTATGGAAGGGTCTATAACTGAGGAGGAGGTTTGGCAGGCAGTGAAATGTCAGGCCCTGGGCAAGGCCCCTGGCCTGATGGGATTTCTGGGGATTTTTTATAGTTCATTGGGAGGTTCTGAGGGATGCTAGTTAGGCTGTTTAATGCTATGAAATTGAAAGGTAGTTTGGGCGGGGATATGTCAATAGGTAATGTAGTTTTAGTGCCGAAAAATCGTGCATGTGGGATGGTTGAGGATTATAGACCAATCACACTTATGTGTGCAGATTATAAGATATTTGCACGAATTCTTGCTAATAGAATGAAAGGAGTTTTGGAGAGCTTACTGGAGGGGGGTCAGTATGGGGTGCCAGGGAGAAGTATGAGGGAGGGTCATCGGAGGATCAAAGGTTTTTTAGAGAGCAGAAAAGCTGGGGGTGTTTTAGGGCTTGATTGGGAAAAGGCGTATGATAGTGTTGATAGGGATATGTTGCAGGCGGTGCTTTTACGGCAGGGGTTTGGGGCGGAGGTCGTGGGTTGGGTCCGCACTTTGTACGAGCATGCACGTTTGAGGGTACAGGTGAATGGGAGGTTGGGGACAGAGGTGCGTTTGGGGCGGGGGCTGTGACAGGGGTGCCCCTTGTCACAGCTCCTGTTTGCGTGTTTACAGGACCCTTTTTTCAGGTTAGTGTCAGAAGGGGTGAGGGAAGGGAGTAATCATGGGGTGGCAGAAACGGGTATTATAGGTTATGTAGATGACACCACTATTTTAGTAGGCACAATGGAGGGGTTAGGTAATGTAAATAGGATAATTGAGGTTTTTGGTTTGGCCACTGGTATGTGGGTGAATAGGGTAAAATCGAAATTATTGGAGGTGGGGGAATGGGTAGGGGGGCGTTGGGTCAGGGTTTTGGGTGCCAATAGTGGATAGGTTCAGGATATGTGGTGTGTGGTTTTGTACTCAGGCGAGTGTTGCGCGGGAGGTGAATTCCTCGGCAGTGGTTAATGCTGCTCTGGGTAGGATGGGGGGGGTGGCGACCTGGAGAGGTCACTCTCTTGCAGAGGGTTGTAGTTATTAATTCCTTAGTTTACAGTAAGTTGTGGTATGTAGCTGCGGTATATCCCCTTGTGGAGGACGATGTTTTAAGATTGCAAAGTCGGGTATTAAGGTTTATATGGGGTTATGGGAGGCATTGGTTAGGCAGGGATGTGGTAATGACTAAGGTAGCGAAGGGAGGGTTAGGTTTGATACCACTGCAGAGACGTTTGATGGGCATATATGTTAGGCAGGAATACCTAGCACGAGGTGGGATTCGAGGAGTGAGAGTGGGGAGGGTAATGAGTGAGGTTCGCAAATGGTGGAAGGGTGGGAATTTGTTGTTTTGTGAGGCAATTTTAAGGTATCTTTTGGTGGTTCCAGATCCTGGTAAGGTGAAGGTAGGGAGGTTAGATAAGGTGGGAAGGCGAGAAAAGGAGGTTTTAGGTATAGAGGTTTATCCGTGTTATGATTGGAATGTAACGTGGTTTTGGTTTAGGCGTTTAAAGTTGCCTCCTAAGGTACGTGAGATTGGTTTTCGGTTTTTACATGGTATATTGGCGTCTACGGCTCAGCTTGTTGTGATGGGAATATCGGGCGATGGGTTTTGTCAGCGCTGTGGGTTATGGGATACGGCTTTCCATGTTGTATATTTTTGTGAGGGTCTTGAGGGGGTGAGGGAATGGTTTTTAGGGATCATCCGAGGTGTGGGGGGTTATCGGTGTTAAGATGTTTAAGTCTGGATGTTGTGGGGTGCCCAGAGGATGTGAGGCGTGGGGTGATGTATTTGGTATTGGATTATATTTATGTTTCGTGGAGTATGAGGGAGGTTCGGAGTGATGTTAGGATTAGGGCTTTGGCAGCGAGATTTTATAGGACTAAGTGTAGGAACCAGGAGTTGTATGGGAGGGTGTGGGATAGGTTTTTTTCTGAGGGTTATAGGCAATTGTCGATGGGGTCGTTGTTAGGTTAACTCTGAGCTATAGGTTCTGGGGTTTTTACAAGGAAGGGGTTGGTCTCTGGTGTGGGGGGGGGTGAAGGGTTAGGTGTGAAAGTTGTTTTCGTGGGGTTTATGTATGGGGTTGGGGAAGGGGTGGTTTCTCTGGGTTTTCCCGGTCATCCACGCACCCTTTTCCCCTTGGGGAAAGGGGTAGGGTTTTTCTTTTAGTGGGTGAGTATGTGTGTGGTATGTTTGGTGACTCGGACAGGGGGAGGGGAGGTTTTGGGTGGTTCTTTTTTTGTCCTTTTTGGGTTTTAGGGTTTTTTCCAAAGGGGGTTTGCCTTCCTTGGGGGCCAGGTGTGTGCCCTAAGTGTTTATATTTTGGTTTTCCTTATGGTTCTCTTTTCAAAGAGGTTAAAGTTTTTTTTATACTATTTATTCCCTTTTCATGGCTTGTTATCAGGCAATATTCCTCGTATTTTAATATGAGAAGATGTTATGCAGTTCTTTCTTTCTATGTATGTATAGACACTGGATGGGACTGATCCGATGACTTTATCACTGTGAGATGTTGGTACCAGGCCACGGGTTTCCTTTTACGGAAGTTTATATGACTTGCACGCAATGTGTGTGTGCCTAGGATCATTATTATTGTTGGGTCACATTATCTGGTTTTAGTTGTAGGTTTAGGGTTTTCATCGTCTGTTTTAAAACCCTTTTGGGATTTCTATGTTTTGTTTCAGTTAGGTATATTTTGTGTGTTTTTTTGTATACATGTTGGATAGGATCTTTATATATGTTTTGTTGTACTATGTGTAAATTGCTTTACAGATCTTATAGGATCCATAATCACTGTTTTGTTTTGTTACTTTCATTTGGAATGCTTAGGATGTTTTATTTGTGAGATGGACTTTTGTAAAAAAAAAAAAAAAAAAAAAAAAAAAATACATTTTTTTGGTTACTTACATGTTTGTGTGGTTTAAGTTTGTTTTAGCATTGTGGGGAGGTTAGGAGTTATGTAACGCTATATTTTAGATTGTATGTTGCATTTATGTCTCAGTTTAATGTTGTATTGACAACGCTTTGTAAGCATCATTAAGATTGGTATAAAGGTTACCGTTTTTTACGGAGCTTTTAAGGTTTTGTTTGTAAGTTTAATGTTTTTATTTTGAAGTTTCGTTGTTATAGGTAGTTAGGTTTTTTGGTGTTATTATGGCACATTTTTGTGTGGGGTTTTAGTGCTTACTGTTGTTTTGTTATATCTTTGTTATGACCTTACTTGTAGTAAGGTGACTACTTGGTGTATTGCTAGATTGGACCAGCACCGCTACACCTGTCCACTGTATGTCCCCTAATACCCTTCTATGCTTCATTTCATTAAACAAAACTACCAAAAACCCCTTCAAACACTCCCAATTTTCCTCATAAAACTCACAAGGTAAACCATCTAAACCTGGGACTTGCCTATGCACATGCTTATTACAGCCCTCCATACTTCCTCCTCTGTTATCAACCCTTCCCTATCATCATCGTCCCCAATCCAAAACCTACCCCCCCCCCCCTCACATGTAACGCCCCCCCATCAAGATCCCCCCCCCCCATCAACTCACCAAAAAATGCATCAATATATCCACTCATCCCCCCCCCCCTCCGCAACATCTGACCCCCCCCCGTAACCACCCAGGTCCTTCCCCCCCCCAACATTCATTTGCCCCAGCCCTCTCTTACGTTTTCTGCTCACGCAGGACACAGGCAGACGGCCCCCTCTCCCCCCCTCACCCTCTCCAAACCCCCCCCCACCCTCGCTCCATCAAAATGCATATTTTGGGGGTCCCTGATCTGCTCCTTCAAAC
>WNWK01003259.1:2500-12500 GCA_009830355.1 Cherax destructor
TATAAATATTGTTACTGCCGTTCCTTGCTCCCTGACACACCTGTGACATGCCTGGCTGGTCATCCAGACTGTGCCTGTCAGCGGCTGTCTGGTCTTGCACAGCTTGTTGTTCCGGCAACATTTCACGGATGTTGATACGGCGTTCTCTTCTTGTGTACGCGGCGCCCCTGCTTTCCACTGGGTGTATTTTACACCTCCCGTACCTCTCACTGCACAGTGTTGCTGTGTACATCTCAACGCTCTCAGGAGAATAACGTTGAGATGACCAGGTCCTCAACCAGTGTCAAGTAACAACTCAGAGAATAAGAGGAAGGGATGACTAGAAGACAGAATTGAGGGGTAGGAAGATGAGAAAACAATAGTAGTAATAGCACAATGGTGGTGGTGGTAGTAATAGTAGTAGTACAATGATAGTAGTAGTAGCATGTTACGCCCAAGGTCTTTATATTTAATTTATATGGAATTGTCCACTTAATATTATACTCAGGGTTTCTTTAATAAAGCTAATTAAAGATTCCACTAGTTTATAATATTATCTGGTTTATGAATTTGTAATTAGTATACCCGGGTATAATGTATATATATAGGGAGTAATGTGTTAGGTAGGTTTGTAACGCCTGTCTAAGGTTTAACGAGGTATGCTCTTGTTGAGGTAGTTCAGCCCTCTCTACCCTCTTGACCGAGTTGAGGTTATACCGGAGTGTTCTGTTGTGGACAGTCCTCCCTTCCCTCTGTCTCGGTAAAGAGGTCTCAGCTGTTCATCGCTATTCTGGATTAAGCGCTCTTACTCTTTAGAGGAACTGTTTGCTAAGAATCTGTCGGATTATCATCGTAGGAATTCGTTGTGAAATTCAGTGATGTATTATATCTTCTAAGTGATACTCAAGAGAACTATGTTAACCGGGTGTATATATATATAGACTCTAAAGTGTTTGTGTGTCTATTGACACTGATTGTAGTGTTACTATAAGCGCTCTTGTAAATACTATATTTTTATGGGAAGTGTTAAATTAAGCGCTCTTATACATACTCTAATTTTATGTGATTGAAAAAGATCGGACTATGAGATATTCAAGTGACCTTGTTATATACCTCAGATAAGCATTTAAGGTTTTAATAAAAAACGGAAAAGGCTTGTTGAACTCTCCTTATTACCTGATTTTATAAGATTCTAAGTTTCTACTCAAAGTGATATTGTTACGAAGGTAACCAGCCCCTAGACGAAGGTTCGAATCGTAACAAGTGGGGGCCTGTCCGGGATATCGAACTTTACAATGGAACGTGACATACCACAGTTGGTGAAGGACTTAACTCCGGATACGTTGGAGACTTTACCCCTACAGCAATGCTGGCAAGTTGCTAAAAGTCTGGGAGTTCCCTATAACAATCGTTATACGGCTGGTACTCTCCGTTCTATGATTCAGAACATGTTGTTTCCTCCACCTTCTGATACAGCCCAGATATTGAACCCTCATGTAGGGCCACCCCCAGTGGAATCTTTGGCTCTAGGAGTAGACGACTTAGCGACTTCATTTGAAAACCTCACTCTGGGAGCAGAGGCTCTGCATACAGACAACGTATCACTTGAATCAGGTAATGAGAGCCCTTTAGCAAGCCCTGGTCGTGTGCGGACGACAGGAGTTGGAACTCGTCCCAAGCTTCGTCTAGAGGGACTCCATCCTCCTACTCCTCCTGTACCTTTGTCTCCTCTCTCTCTCGAACACTTTCAACGTATGGAACATCTCATAAAGTTGCAGACAGCACAACTAGAAGCACAACGTCAGCTGTATAAAGAAGAATTCGAGAGGGAAAACATCAGATTCGAGAGACAAAAAGATGAGGAGAGGAGTAAATCATCTGCCCCTTCAACCTTGTCTTTTGACCTGCACAAGGCTGCCTTATTAGTGCCTAGATTCTGTGAGAAGGACTTAGACACTTCGACACATTTGAGAATCAGGCAAGAGGTATGCAATGGCCACGGGAACATTGGGCTACCTTACTTCACACCACCCTTACTGGTAAGGCACAAGCCTGTACAGCAGCTCTTCCTTACGACAAGTATGCTGATTACGAAGCGGTGAAGAAGATAATATTAAAGGAGTATGACTTGCTTCCCTTAAGTTATCAGCGTACCTTCCGCTCTCTACGATGACTACCTGGCCAGACCTGGGTAGAATTCGCCCGACAAAAGAAAGTGGCTCTAGAACGATGGTTGAGGTCTACAGGTTGTGATTCCATGGAGCGCTTGATGCAGTTAATCCTGCAAGAGGAATTTCACAACACCCTGACTGGGGACGTACGTACCTTTGTAATTGAACATCAGACAGCAGACGTGTTGGCCTCTGCTTCCTTAGCAGACCATTTTGAGATAACTTCTCAATTGACAAAGGAAAAGTCATCTCGAGAGAAGACTAGGTTATATTCTTCTAAGAGTCAGCCATATTCTCCTAGGAAAACGGATCAGCAGACTGCACCTCCTCGTTTAGAGAAAGTCTACACTCGTGCTTTCACAGGTAAAGGAAGACCATCATATTATGAAGTAGATACTCCTAGAAGAGGACATACTTGCTCCTATTGCCAGAAACCCGGCCATTTGAGACGCTCTTGTTTCCAGTTGGACCGTGATCATAGGCGTTCCGGTGCAGAAACCTTACCTGCACTAATGACATCTTCTAAGCTGAAGGAGCAGGAGTGTCCACAAAAGAGCAAGCCTTAGCTGACCAGTCCTCCAAGTCGAAATGCCTAATTCCCTCGGAGAGCTCTCTGATAAAGTAACGGAGGCCATGCTTCCCTACTTTTCCAAGGGTAAAGCTGGAATTACAGAGGACCAACTGGTAGACATAGTATCCTATCGAGATACGGGTAGCTACCTGACTCTATTGAGAAAAGGAGTGCTTCCTTTAAATGAAAACACCTATACTAACCTAGATGTTCTGCTAGAAGGTTACGGTGGCGCCATCACGAGAGTCCCCCTTCATAAGGTGTATGTGAATTTAGATTCATATCAGGGTGAGGCTGTTGTGGGCATTTCGGAGACTGATTTTCCTATAAAGTTGGTTGACCTACTTGTGGGTAATGATTTAGGAAGAGGAGGAATAAGCAGAGAACCTTATGTTACAGAGAATTCCTCAGGAGAGGCTTATGCCATTGAAGGATGTAAGGAAGGTCCTCGTCTATTTCCTCTCACAGCTATAACAAGGGCTATGGCTAAAACTCCGGAATCCCTTCCTACTGAGGATGTGTCTTCAGATTGGGGTTTGGAAGCACTGTTTAGTGCCGTTGATCGACCAGACGTCGAAGATCAGTTCCCAGAGGCCCGAGTGGTAGACTTTACCCCTCTACAGAGTGGTGACTTTAACCGAGACAACCTAGTGAAGGAACAGCTAGAAGACCCATCTTTAAAACAGGCAAGAGAGCAAGTGCTTACAGAGATGGAAGCTGAGGGGATGGAAGAATGTTTCTATTATGCTGACGGTATTCTGATGAAGAAATCTCCAGCTGCTATCTCTGCAGATAACCAACGCCCTAAGGTCAAACAGGTAGTAGTTTTGCCTGTTAGGTTTCGAGGTTGGTGTTGGAGGTGGCCCATTCTAGCCCCATGGGAGGGCATTTGGGAGTGCGGAAAACTTTAGGAAAATTGGCCCGGTATTTTCTGGCCGAAGATGAAAAGTACTGTGACCGAGTACTTGAGGAACTGTTCAATTTGTCAGACTGTGGGAAACCCGCACAAAAACCTCCACCTGTACCACTTGTACCCATTGCCGTAGAAGGTGAGCCCTTCTCTCGACTCATAGTAGACTGTGTGGGACCTCTTCCAAAAACCAAGCTCGGCAACCAATACCTCCTTACTATTATGGATACGACAACCCGGTATCCGGAAGCCGTGCCCCTACGAAAGATTAGTGCTAAGGCTATTGTAAGAGTCTTATTTCGGTTCTTCGCACAGTTCGGATTACCTAAGGAGATCCAATCCGACCAAGGAACGAATTTTACATCAAAGGTTTTTCGTGAGGCTTTGTCCAGGGTCGGAATTAAACCCATAGTTTCAACAGCTTATAGACCGCAAACCCAGGGAGCCTTGGAGAGGTTCCACCAAACACTCAAGGTCATGATGAGGGCCTATTGCGAGCAGTTCTCAAAGGACTGGGACGAAGGCCTTCCATTCCTCCTCCTTGCCCTACGAGAGAGTGAACAGGAAAGCCTGGGATATAGCCCCTTTGAGCTTATTTATGGTCATGCAGTCAGAGGGCCGTTAGCAATGTTAAAGGACGTGTGGTCGGGACGAACGGAACCTCCTTTATGTCTGTCTCCCTCAGCAATGCAGCAACACTTGTCATTTACTCGGCAAGTGGCTGCCGATAACCTGAGACGAGCTCAAAATCAAATGAAACAACGTTATGACAAGTCCGCTGTTGAACGTTCTTTGAACGTGGGAGACAAAGTATTAGCCCTAAAGCCGGTGCCGGGGCATACCTTGCAACCCAAGTACGAGGGTCCTATGGAAGTGTTGAAGAAACTAAGTAAAGTAAATTATGTGGTGAGAACACCGGGAAAGAAGAAGTCTACTCATACTTACCACATAAATCAGCTGAAGAAATACCATGAAGGTGTCATCCCTATGGCTGCTGTGCGCTCTCAAGAAGACGACCCCAGTAAGGAAGATTGTTCCCGGGGAGTAGAGATAAGATTAAAGAACTCGGAAATATTGGGAAACCTAGATAAATTTTTCAGTAATTTAGACAAGGGAAGAGCAAGTGAAATCAGAGACTTGATCTACACTTATAGCAGTCTCTTTGGAGATATCCCCCGACAATGTTCTATGGGGATGCACGATGTGGACGTGCAAGGAGCTGCACCGATCAAACAAGCACCTTATCGGGTTAGCCCAGTTAAGAATAAGGCTCTAAGGGATGAGATACATTTCCTACTGGACCATGGTTTGATTGAACCTAGTAAGAGCCCTTGGGCTTCTCCGTGTGTCCTGGTACCTAAGTCGGACGGTTCATATAGAATGTGTACCGACTATCGTAGAGTAAATTCCATAACGGTGCCAGATGGATTTCCCCTTCCTAGGGTTGACGACCTGATTGACAAAATTTCCAGTGCCAAATACGTCAGTCGTTTGGACCTCCTGC
The DNA here is from genome assembly GCA_009830355.1 of Cherax destructor. Lineage (NCBI taxonomy): Eukaryota > Metazoa > Arthropoda > Malacostraca > Decapoda > Parastacidae > Cherax > Cherax destructor. The sequence goes on from WNWK01003259.1 coordinate 7,636, forward strand.
GTGGTTATTATCAGGTGCCTTTATCACCACGAGCTCAGGAAATTTCTTCTTTTACAGTGCCTGGAGGCCTGTTTAATTACCTAGTGATGCCCTTCGGACTCTGCAACGCGGCTTCTACCTTCCAGAGGCTTATGAACAGGCTGACGTTCGACTTGGAAGGCGTCGAAGCCTACCTTGATGATCTGGTAGTATTTAGTGATGACTGGCACCAACACAAGATACGACTGGAGGCCCTTCTGAAAAAACTAGACGAGCACCATTTTACTGTCAATCTAACTAAATGTGAGTTCGGACAAGCCCGAATAAAATACTTGGGATTTAATATAGGACAAGGAACTGTTGCCCCAGTCAACGCTAAGATTCTGGCTATTATGGATTTCCCCGTTCCGAAAGACAAGAAGGGCGTGCAAAGGTTCCTAGGGATGGCTGGTTACTACCGCCGGTTTTGCCCTAATTTTTCACAAGTGGCGGCACCCCTTTTTGAACTTACAAGTTCTAAAGTTCCCTTTGCATGGACAACTGCAAGTGAGCTAGCCTTTACTCGTCTAAAGCGTCTACTTGGTTCCTCTCCAGTCCTACAGAGCCCTGTGTTCGAAGCTCCTTTTACTTTACAAGTGGATGCCAGTGATTACGCTGTGGGCGCTGTTCTTCTACAACCTTCCTCCTCTTCCGACCTTTTACACCCAGTCTGTTATTTTTCTGCTAAATTGAAATCCCATCAATTAACGTATGCTACCGTTGAAAAAGAGGCACTAGCTTTGGTCTTAGCTTTGGAACATTTTGAAGTCTATCTTGGGACCACTCCTCATAAAATTAGAGTAAGAACTGATCATAATCCCTTAACGTTTATAAACACTATGAAGGCCAAAAATGCTAGAATTCAAAGATGGTCCCTTAGGATACAACCATTTGCTATAAGTATTCAACATATTAAAGGAGCTGATAATGTTATTGCAGATGCACTGTCCCGTCCCTAAAGAAACGTCATTAAATGTAATTTCATAATTTTAATTTTTTTTTGCTTCTATTCAAAGACGTTAGCAAGGAAATTTATTTTTACTTTATATTTTCTTTTAAGGCATCGCTTTAATGTTTTGTATTTGTCTATTTACAGCTATTCGATTCTTGTAACCACTGAGGAGACCTGCTATGCTTTCTAAAGCCACCTTATGGTATCCAGAACTTATTTCTGCAGTGGCTATGTCTCCTGTTGTCTTGACCTGGCTTCCCCTGCTGTCAAGGGTCACCGGAGGTCTCTTACTGGAAACACTTCTTTTACCTGAAGCGCTGGTGTCGACGCTTCTGTAGTTGGGTGACCCAAGAATTTCAAGTTGCTTCTTGAAGAAGCATTTTGTCGTCAAGGTCTTTGGTCAATAGAAAGACTTGTGTTTTATGTCATTCTTTTTGTGAAGTCATCTTATATGGCGACGTTTAGTCCTCGGAGGGGGGGTATTACGCCCAAGGTCTTTATATTTAATTTATATGGAATTGTCCACTTAATATTATACTCAGGGTTTCTTTAATAAAGCTAATTAAAGATTCCACTAGTTTATAATATTATCTGGTTTATGAATTTGTAATTAGTATACCCGGGTATAATGTATATATATAGGGAGTAATGTGTTAGGTAGGTTTGTAACGCCTGTCTAAGGTTTAACGAGGTATGCTCTTGTTGAGGTAGTTCAGCCCTCTCTACCCTCTTGACCGAGTTGAGGTTATACCGGAGTGTTCTGTTGTGGACAGTCCTCCCTTCCCTCTGTCTCGGTAAAGAGGTCTCAGCTGTTCATCGCTATTCTGGATTAAGCACTCTTACTCTTTAGAGGAACTGTTTGCTAAGAATCTGTCGGATTATCATCGTAGGAATTCGTTGTGAAATTCAGTGATGTATTATATCTTCTAAGTGATACTCAAGAGAACTATGTTAACCGGGTGTATATATATATAGACTCTAAAGTGTTTGTGTGTCTATTGACACTGATTGTAGTGTTACTATAAGCGCTCTTGTAAATACTATATTTTTATGGGAAGTGTTAAATTAAGCGCTCTTATACATACTCTAATTTTATGTGATTGAAAAAGATCGGACTATGAGATATTCAAGTGACCTTGTTATATACCTCAGATAAGCATTTAAGGTTTTAATAAAAAACGGAAAAGGCTTGTTGAACTCTCCTTATTACCTGATTTTATAAGATTCTAAGTTTCTACTCAAAGTGATATTGTTACGAAGGTAACCAGCCCCTAGACGAAGGTTCGAATCGTAACATAGCACAATGGTGGTAGTGGTAGCACAATGGTGGTAGTGGTAGCACAATGGTGGTAGTGGTAGCACAATGGTGGTGGTGGTAGTACAATGGTGGTAGTGGTAGTACAATGGTGGTAGTGGTAGCACAATGGTGGTAGTGGTAGCACAATGGTGGTACTTTCCTCTCATCAAATGCTGTAAACTTCACCAGACCCGTGACCTGACCTGACCTGACATGACCTAATCTGACCTGACCGTGACCTGACCTAATCTGCCCGTGACCTGACATGACATGACCTTAATCTGACCGTGACCTGACCTGACATGACCTAATCTGACCGTGACCTGACCTGACATGACCTAATCTGACCGTGACCTGACCTTTCTCGTTTCCTCTCCCACGTGTCTTCTGCATTATCCTTTTCTTAGTCTCTCCTGTCTTCTCCCTTGGTGGGTTCTGTCCCTGATTTTGTCCACTGAGAGTTTTGTCCACTGGTAGTTTTGTCCATACACTAAGGCACATAAATACGTCTTCATATATGCATACATATACATACACACATGCATATATACATACATATAGATAAGTCCTGCTAGAAGAAAAGCTTGCAAGAGAAGAGTGAGAGGTGAGAGAAGAGTGAGAGGTGAGAGAAGAGTGAGAGGTGAGAGAAGAGTGAGAGGTGAGAGAAGAGTGAGAGGTGAGAGAAGAGTGAGAGGTGAGAGAAGAGTGAGAGGTGAGAGAAGAGTGAGAGGTGAGAGAAGAGTGAGAGGTGAGAGAGAGAGAGATAACTTGAAGACGAAAAAGTGAATTTTAAGAGGGAAGTGTTGAGAGGAAGAGGAGGAGGAGGAGAGAGGGAGTGGAAGAGGGAGGAAGGTAAAAAAAAAGAGAGAGAAGGAAAAATAGAGGAAGGAAGGGAAGGAGAGAGGGAGAAGGAAGGGAAGGAGAGAGAGGAAAGACGAGGAGAGAAGAGAAAATACAAAGAGAGGAAAGGTAAGGAAGGAGAGGGAGAAGAGTGTGTGGGAAGGGAGGGGCGGGGAGTAGAGGGGAACAGGAGGGAAGGGAGGGGCGGGGAGTAGAGGGAACAGGAGGGAAGGGGAGGGGGGGGAGTAGAGGGAACAGGAGGGAAGGGAGGGGAGGGAGTAGAGAGGATCAGGAGGGGAGGGAGTAGAGGAGAACAGGAGGGAAGGGAGCGGAGGGGAGTAGAGGGGAACAGGAGGGGAGGGAGGCGAGATAGGAAGGGGATTAGATAATTAAAGTTCAATAAGGGAAATAGGAATTAGGTGGCTCAGGGAAGTGGAAGGTAGGGGTGAAGGGAAGGTGGGGGTGAGGGGGAAGGTAGGGATGAGGGGAAAGGTGGGGTGAGGGGAAGGTGGGAGTGAGGGGGAAGGTGGGGGTGAGGGGGAAGGTGGGAGTGAGGGGAAGGTGGGGTGAGGGGAGGGGGGAATGAGCTGGAGGAAGGAAAGATTAGAAAGGGAAAGGAAGAGAAAACAGGAAGAATAAAGGGAGAAAAGAGAAGCATAATAAACGGAGAGAGAGAATATAGAAGAGAGGGAAGAAGGGGAGATGAGAGAGAGAGAGAGCAATCAGCTGAGACCAGATTATGAACCTTGCTAATTCCCACCATTCATCAGACATAATTGAAATCACCGGAGTAAAAATAAAGAGCCCTGGAGCTCAATGGCCATGGCCAGGGCTCAATATGATGGCCAGGGCTCAGTATGATGGCCAGGGTTCAATATGATGGCCAGGGTTCAATATGATGGCCAGGGTTCAATATGATGGCCAGGGTTCAGTATGATGGCCAGGGTTCAATATGATGGCCAGGGCTCAATATGATGGCCAGGGCTCAATATGATGGCCAGGGCTCAATATGATGGCCAGGGCTCAATATGATGGCCAGGGCTCAATATGATGGCCAGAGCTCAATATGATGGCCAGGGTTCAATATGATGGCCAGGGTTCAATATGATGGCCAGGGATCAATATGATGGCCAGGGTTCAATATGATGGCCAGGGCTCAATATGATGGCCAGGGTTCAATATGATGGCCAGGGTTCAATATGATGGCCAGGGCTCAATATGATGGCCAGGGCTCAATATGATGGCCAGGGCTCAATATGATGGCCAGGGCTCAATATGATGGCCAGAGCTCAATATGATGGCCAGGGTTCAATATGATGGCCAGGGTTCAATATAATGGCCAGGGATCAATATGATGGCCAGGGCTCAATATGATGGCCAGGGCTCAATATGATGGCCAGGGCTCAATATGATGGCCAGGGCTCAATATGATGGCCAGGGTTCAATATGATGGCCAGAGCTCAATATGATGGCCAGGGTTCAATATGATGGCCAGGGTTCAATATGATGGCCAGGGTTCAATATGATGGCCACAGCTTAATATGATGGCCAGGGCTCAATATGATGGTCAGGGCTCAATATGATGGCCAGGGCTCAATATGATGGCCAGGGCTCAATATGATGGCCAGGGTTCAATATGATGGCCAGGGCTCAATATGATGGCCAGGGCTCAATATGATGGCCAGGGTTCAATATGATGGCCAGGGTTCAATATGATGGCCAGAGCTCAATATGATGGCCTGAGTTCAATATAATGTC